>VYZV01003921.1:12239-29629 GCA_013401275.1 Pandion haliaetus | reverse complement strand
TTTTTTCTTTTTTACTGCTACATATCACCCTCTCCTTCTCCACACTGGTCTATGGACTCACCTTTAACTCTCTGCACTAGAGGCTGCACCAATTTATCACCACACAGAGCTATTCCAGGTTTCAGTTAATGGAGCAAAAGTAAACATCCTATATATAAACAACGACTGGGTTTTGGAGTTACACATCTCTCCACCTTGCCCTTAAAAGCACATGTGATAAGACAGCTACTTTTAGCATTGAGTGTAATATTCAAAGAGAAGTCCTGTGAGAGCAAAGCAGACATAAGACATGCAGCACCAGTCACTGAACACCCTCTTATGGGATATTGTATTGAAATGTTTTCCTGAGTATCATACAGAAAGGAAAAAGGTGCCTACGCAGACACGGGCTCGAGCAACTGTAGCAGCACGCTGTCATCAAAATGGCTGTTACCATGAAAAGGCCTGTGCACCTTCTTGCAGAAAGCTCATTCAGAATACACACCTGGGTTCATATTCAATAAAGGAGTAAATGTCTATAGTAAAAAGAGGTGAGGAAGAAGTCATTTTTTCTTACCACTCCTATGCAGACTACCAAATCAAGTAGTGACTTTCTGCATTCTCCAACAGTATTTTTCTGTCTTTGTGTAGATACTGTTGGGTTTCAAGATATAGAGAGAAGGCACTTTGGTCTTCAGACAGCCTATTTCACAGATGACAGAATTCAAAAGTTCACTCTCAAGCCTCCACTGATCATTAAAACAGAGGTGGAGAAGGGAGGAGGAACAACAGTATAATGGGCAGCCTGCCATGCCCAAGTCATCTTGTGTAATATAATATGCATATATATCCTTCATCACATTTGGCTTGTAAACTCATTGCCAATTTTCTCTCTGTTTTTCATCAGCTCCTCCCACTGGGATCCAGGCAGTGCAGTAAGAGTTAACAGATGCAGCTGATTTTAAAGTGTTTATATCCTTCCCATGACAGAAATGTTGTTTAAAAAAAACCCAAACCAACAATATATTTTTATGGAGGTGGATAAGGTGGAAACAACATTCTTGTCATGTCAGCCTTGAGGGAGATGCTTAAAAATACAAGGACACACAGACATCCTATTAGAATTGCAGGGAGAGGGAGCATGGCTGCTTGAATTGTCGCTACTCCATGACAGCCTTGACGTTTACCAGATGGAGTCAGATTTGTCTCATGCACATGCATAAGCAGAGGCAGGCTTCAGCTAAGCCAATATTTTTCCTTTCAAAATATTGGCATTAACACCTTAGTTTTAAGTAAATATAAGCACGAACTAAAAAGAGAAATTTGAATCTTCTCTGCAGCCATGCAACACTGCTAAAAGCTTTCTTATATGCAAAGGGATATGAAGTGATTTGTAATATTTAAAAAAAAATCATTTCGAAGTCTGTAATAGACATCAAAAAGCTGTTGCGACAAAGATGAAAGAAATGATGGTTTTAGCAGGTGAATGACTAGCTTTGTAATCATCTTCAAACTATGACTGTAATTAGCCACTATGACTGTAATTAGCCACTACTTCTGCTCAAACCTTAAGTCTAAATTCAGTGTTGCAAAGAAAAAAGGGAAAAAAGAGAAAACCTGAAGACTTATAATTCTAACGCGTTTTGCTGGAAAGCCTTTCCCCAAGTATACTAAGTGCTTACCAATCATTGTGCAGAAAAAAATAAATTTTGCTTGATGGGTTGCGTGAGTTTTACTTGCATGTAAATAAAATGTATGCTGTTTGGTGCCATAATATTTCTTCCACAATATTTTAAGTGAGACTGTTGAAATTTCATGTCAAATTTATTTTACTTTCCACAGTTACTGTATGAGTCAAGAAAAGCAGTGAACTTTGTATTCAGATCAGTACTTACACATATGTACAAATATGTGCACATACTGATACTTGTCCCAGAGAATGCGCTAGCTAGATGCTTAAGCAATGAAATTAGATTGTTCATTTGTTTAAAGCTACATAATTAAATATTTTACTAAACTGAAGTCTATATGAAAAATTTCAGAATAAATCGGACTACTTTGGTTAATGGTCTGATTTTAAGGGTGTTAACATTTTCTACACCTTCTGTTCATAACTGGGCACATCAACCATTTGAAAACAATTTTTTTTTATTATTATTCCATAAGGAAAGGGAAATTGAATACAGTTTTTCTGAAAAAGAATAATTGGATGCTTCTATTAATGTCAACAATTATTAAAAAAAAATATTGGTTTTGTCTTCAATTATATTGATTTTCATATGGTAGGAATCCAATTGAATTCCTTTTGGTCTTCCATATTTGTATCAGTATCCCCCTGTTATGGGTTTGTGTGGCGCGGTTTTCCTTGGGGGCAGGGGAGGGGGGCTGCAGAGGCGGCCCCTTTAAGAAGTTGCTGGAAGAATTCGCTGCCCCAAAATGTCGGACCCGCGCGCCAAAATGTCGGACCCGCCTCTAGGCGGGGAGTGACGGTGGTAGCGCCTCTGGGAAACATATTTAAGAAGGGGAACCGGTAGTGTGGGGGTTGGGAAACGTGAGAGGAACATCTCTGCCGATACTGGAGTCAGTGAAGAAGGAGGGGGAGGAGGGGGCGCCTGAGGAGGCTGATGGCTCTGCAGCCCGTGGTGAGAAGGCAGGCTGTCCCCCTGCAGCCCATGGGGGTGAACGGTGGAGCGGAGGCTCCCGAAGATGGCCGTAACTCCATGGTAAAAACCGCGCTGAAGCAGTGTGAGACGGGAGAGAAGCCCGCGGAAAAGACCCGCGCCAGGGAAGTTTGTGAGGAACTGCAGCCCGCGGAAAGGAACCACGTTGGAGCAGGGAACGAGAGAGGAATCTTCCCCCTGAGGAAAGAAGCGGCAACGACGATGTGTGGCGAGCTGACTCAACCCCCATCCCCTGTTCCCCTGCGCCACCGGGGGGAGGAGGGAGAAAGCACCGGGAATGGAGCTGAGCCGGGAATGCGGGAGGGGTGGGGGGAGGTTGTTCTGAGGTTTGGTTTCCCTTCCTAATACCAAAGTGTTTTGTTTTTGTTTTGATTTGTAGTAAATTAAATTGCTTTTGTTTCTTCCCCAAGTTGAGCCTGTCTTTTGCCCGTGACCATAAGTGGGGAGTGATACGTCCCAGTCCTTGTCTCGACCCACAAGCCTGCCTTTGTTTTTTTCTCCTCATCCCAACGTAGCCAGGTGAGGGGGTGGGGGGTGAGTGAGCGGCTTCGTGGTGCTTTATTACCGACTGAGCTGACCTGAAACCACGACACCCCCCAAAATAAAAAGGAAATAACAGATCGTCTATGAGATTAGAATATCTTGGTGACCTTTGTCAGCTCTTAAAATTCTCTGACTTTAGAGAAGAATGGCTTCACTACAAATATTCTTAGAATAACTATTGTTCGTGGAGTAGAAAGGGAAGTAGTAGAAGTAATTACAAGTAATCCTTCATATTAATGATGCAGAACCATGAACAAAGCTGTTGCTAAAGCTCCCTTTTTCAATTAAATCAGATTCTGATTCTCATTGCTATTACCGTAACTTACTAGAAACAAAAAGTTTCCTTTGCATAAAGCTAGTACGAAGGCAACCCTCTTTGATTGCATTACTTATTTCCACTTTATTTAAAATTTACTCCTCTGGGATAAAAAGAAAACCAAGAAATAAACAAGACAGGTATTTACTTGTGTTGCTAAAAACAGAAAGAAAAATAGAAAAAAAATCTGTTATTTTGAATGGTAGGTCTACCAAGTCAATCATTCACTAAGGGGGCTTAATTTGTTATTGCTGGGATTTGTTTGAGAAAGCTGCAGGGGACCAAAAATACATTTTAATAGAACCATTTAAAAGGGCAGTGGTTGCCTCTGCAAAGTAATGACATTTCAAAGATGCATCAGGAAAGTAAGTATCCATAAAAATCACAGCAAACATACAAATCTCTCCTTGCAGAAATATTACCAGAGTTTTCTCTAGAGGCAAGAATACATAGAGACCTGAAAAAGTTGTAAACGGTGTAAGGGACTTCATAGTATTTTCTTTTTTGCTTATTTTTTAATAATTTCTCTCCATATCCAAACCCAATATATTTTTAATTTAAAATTGCTATCTATTAGGTAAACAATGGCAACAAAAGCATGCTCCAATTCTGAAAACAAGACACTATAAATGTACGTGTGCAATGCAAAGGAAGGAAAAGGCATCCTTGGCTACCTATAATTTACTTTGGGGATGTATGTATGCAATGCTTAGAGAACTAGGGAGTGAGAAAGAAACACATTATTTCTTTAAAGGTGTATTTCAGTGTAGCTAACTTCATTAATTCTGTCTGTCTGTCTGTCTAGCCCATCTCTGCTTCCCTTCCTCTAGGCTTGTCTGATCTTCATGTCTGTCACCAGTGGCTGGCTCACAGCTCCCTCCTTCCTACTCATAACCAGTCCAAACTCTACCAATCTCATCTGCTGATTTCCAAACCTCCCCCTCAATTTCCCAACACAATTTGTTTTCTTCCCATTACCCAATCTTCCACTCGCAGTCTCTTCGTGTTCCCAGCCCAAGTCTGCTTTCTCATCTTATCCCCCATCCAGCCTTCTACCTAAAGCAAACTCCTTCTTTAGTAGAGGGAGGAATGGGACCATTGCTGAGAATTCAGGAATGATGGGTTGCCCAGTCTTGGATAGTACTTTATCCTTCCTGGCCCCACAAACCATTGAAATTACAGGAAAATCCTGCTTTACCCACCTAGACAGAAAAATAGAGTCACTCTGGCAAAGAGTTCATGTGCAGCCTGGACACATGCAAGGCTTTTGAAGAACGGTATGTACCAGCAAAGAAGAACAGGCCACAGAAACCTTTACTGAACATGTCTGATGGATGACAATCTTCAAAGGTTTACTAATCTCTCAGACCTGGACAGGTTTTCACAAGGACAAAAATGGCATGTGTTTGACACAGAGGTTACAGGGCTACCATATTTTAAATTACTTAAAATGAGACATCACCAAAATTATTTCAACAGTACAAAAGAACATGGTTTTTTCCATGTTTCTTCCAAACACATGAGCTGTCTTGACTAAAACTTTCAAAAACCACTTCAGACAGAAAATCAGCAGGCAAAATGTAATTCAAATTAAGCACAATTTGGCTAAATTCTACCTCAATAGTACTTCAGTGTTCCCTGAGTACCTGGATGTCTGGTGGCTTGAAAACATGTACTGATGCCTCCCCCACTGCTGTAATGAAGAATATTCTGCCTTTGGTATCTGTCACTTTTTCCTCTTTTCCCTGTTCTACTTGTTAAAAGCTCAAAAGAGAAGATACGCTGTCATCAGCAGGAAACTTCCAGAACGAGCTATTATATTCTAAGTAGGAAAGTAAAGATGTTATGCTACTTTTGCACTTTCATTTATCCATGTCTGTCTAGTAGCAATAGCTGCAAGGCAAGAACATCAACATCACCTGTTTAAAAGCAGAAATCTTGCTATTTACAAAAAAATTATCATTCACATCAACAAAACTTAGAAATTAAGGCCTTGACTTTCAGTTTAGCTAAAATATGTATGCATTTTTCAGATTATTGGTAACAAAAAAGACAAGTGAAATACTCCATTAAAAAAAAAAAAATCACAGGTGAAGGACATCTGAGTATTTCTTAATTCCCAAAGGACCTCACAGTTGACCATACTGATATACTGGAAGACGAATAATTCAGTATCTATAAACAGCATCTAAAAATAGTTCCATTCTCCAAAACATTTATGTGAAGATCCACCTTGGGATGAATATCTAGACAGGGAACAGAAACGTGCTATGTTTTAGCACTAGGTAATAGATTAAGCTATTCAAAAATTAAATTGAACTGACTAAACATGCTGAGACAGCCATGAGGAGGAGATAGTGCATGAAATTACTGAGCTAAGAAATGCATAGATTTTATCCTACCGGTTATCAAACTTTGTAGAGCTTTCATAATGAAGAATCATATTGGTGAATGAAGGGAAATGAAAGAGGCAATGGCCCAGAGTTCTAAAGTTTCACAGAATCACCAAATGATTGAGGTGGGAAGGGACCTCTGGAGATCATCTAGTCCAACCCTCTGCCCAAAGCAGGGTCACCTAGAGAAGGTCGCTCAGGGCCATGTGCAATCAGGTTTTGAATACCTCCAAGGATGGTGACTCCAAAACCTCTCTGGGCAACCTGTTCCAGCGCTTGACCATCCTCACAGTATAAAACGTTACTTTTTATTTAAATGGAATTAAAAGATGTGTAAATTATGCAAGCTGTAGTGGTTACTGATCCCATTTTTATTTGGTTATTGATCACATCAATATGTGCTTCATCATACCTACCATAAAAGAAGACTCTTAAGACAGCAAAACTGCAGATAATTATCGGACAATGTAAAAAACTACTGTACTCATGGCTTAAGATAGGATAGGCACACACAGCCAATGTTATTACAGCAAATAATCTTTTGGACTTGGATAATACCCATGAGAATAAAGGATTTCTGAATAAGTTTTATTGTGTTTAATGGACGGGGATTTGCTTTTTAGCAGCAAAAATCCAATAGTTCCACGTTGGAAATAGTTCCCTCTGCTATGAGTAGATTTGCCGTATCAGCCCAGTGAACTTCCCATGTTTCATTCTAGTCTTTATAGAAGTTATGTTAGTACATGTCATAACAGCAACAAAATCTACAAGCCCATGAATTTTAAAAAACAATATTTAGTGATTCTAGTGTAAGAAGTGAATTTTAACTGAATGCTGTATACAGATAAAATAAGGAGCTGGCTTTTTGTTAACATCCAAGGAGAATATTATGGCTGAAATTCATCCTTCCATGTCCAAAGACAAAGTAATTGGTCTATAATTAACTAAAAGGCCACAGCTTCTGTTCAGTCTCTTGCTGGCTGTGGACTGAAATAGTGACTGTTGCCCTTTAGCAGGCAATTTGGATCAACATATTCCTGTTAACAACTTGGCACATCTGTAGTCTTCCCCGGCGTGCTAGCTAAATCATTGCCAGCATACATGCACAGGTTGCCATAACTCCATATGAATACAGATGTTCCTTTTGGAGAAAACCACACTGTTCTTCAGAAATTTCTGTGTGCAGGGAAAGCTGATGAAAACATTTTCTCTACAAAAGCTTTCAAGGCTAAATATATGGTTCAATTTAAGGCAGAATTCTAAGGAGAATGTGATTGTTGCTGAAAACATTTTATTTTACTATAAGAAATGCAGTTTTATACCAGCTTTTCAGTTAAAATGCAATATAACTGTATCAAGGGTATATTCAAAATAACTACTTTTACTGAAAATGTGTTAAGCTGTGTTTTGAAGAAATAAACCAAAATCCGAATTAATTTGACTGGAAAAGGTCTTTCAAATAATTTCTCTCTGACAGAGAAACTCGCACACAAATTAAATATCAAGGGTGTACAAGTTATAAAGAGCACTGTGTAACTGAGGTGAGAAGAGAATTTAAATGACTCTTCCAGCCTGATCCATATATTAAAACAACCTCAAAATTGCTGCCTAGAAGTGTCCTTGAAAGGACTCTTTCTTGGCCCATGACCCACCAGACTCTCTCAGGCCTGATGTCTCCAAGACCCACTTCTAAGTCATCACAGTCCTTTCACTGTCACACCTTGGGTGTGCATCTATCAGGCAACCCAGCACAAACAACCCCTCTCCTCTGATAAAAGAGCGTCAGCCAGGGACCTGAGATTGCTTTTATGTCCCATTACAGTATTCAAACCAGACACCCCAATTGAGAGTCGGAGAAGGAATTTAATTGTGTGAAATGAAAAGACAATGTGATTGGCAGAGAATTTGGGGTACCAGAACCACGACCAGCCTGCTCGGAGCTTGCCCCTGCTAACGCCTGCGGGGCCTCTCCAAAAACGTATCCCAGTGAGCTGGATCCAATCTGCAAGTCAGGAGAGCAAAGCCTCTTGCTGATTTTGCGGTTAGGCTGCCGTGGGACTCCAGGCATTAATGTTCGCCTACTGCTTGTCTGCTGGGTTTTGTTGGGATTTTTTGTACTTTTTTTTTTTTTTTCTTTTTGATTCTGATTCTAGAGACAAGACTGGGCTACGATTTTCTCCCCATTGGACTACATTGTGTCTGCCATGAGGGGCACTGATCGGCTGGAGCTTCATGTTTCACTAATACCAAACAAAAATAGCAAAAAGCAAGGGCTGATGCAGAAAAATCAGAAGGATTTTAGCAAAACCTCTATATGATGGCTTTGAATCCTAAAGCAGGTACTGGAAATATTCAGTATAAAAATGAGGCAAAAACTTCAGGGCAGCTCATTAAACATAGCATGTTAATTAGAATTCACAATGAAAAGTGGCTGAAACCTGCGATATCTGACAAACATTTTGAATTTCAAAGGAATGGGATGATATTCTGCCAGTAATGACAATGTATGTGGCTGAATACAAGAACAGTTCTGATAGTTCTTTTATTTAAACCATATCCCTATAAAAATAAGTGTGGAAACAGCTTGGATGTTCTTCAAAGAACTCAATGGGCTGCATAATAATATAAATTGAGGCCATTTCAACCAAATGGAAGGAGAGTATTTTCATTTTATTCCATTTCTGTAATTTTTTATGTAATTTGAGCACTGTTGCAGACATAAAGTAAATCTCATTAAGCCTAATCAAAACCTAATGTAATACATCATTAATATGAAGTATATAAAAGATATTTATCTATTTTGTATAATCAGCAAAAAGTTTGTTACAGACTGTCGTATCAGATTCCTGCATCTCTTCACATAAATTCCATTAATTAGAGATTTCTAGTTCTTTATAAACCAGTCACATATCAATTGTACTAACATGAGTAATTAACTAAAACACAATACTGTTCATATAGGTGAGGTCAAGAATTAGTTGCGAAATAATTTCCTTATGGAGACTCCATCTGGTTTGTATCTAAGAGCAATGGAAAGTATATCTGCAGGAAAATAGATCTTACTTCCGAGCAATTTACCCTCCGACTCTTCCCAAACTGTAGTGACATCACTGAAACTCTCAAGAGCTACAGGATGTAAAAGTAGTATCTTCACCATAGAAATTATGGCCATTTAAAAAAGAGTTATTATTTTGTTAATCCCACCATTGGTAAACTCAGCACAAAAAACGTGCACGTTTTTCACCATGTTTCTCAGTCCACCATTTCTCAGCACGAGACTTGTATGCAGAGTTCATACCACAAAGACTTCATCCCATTTGACTACAGGTTGTTCACTACCATGCTTTGAAATCCTTGCACAAATAAACAACTTACCACACTTTTCAAACAATGTCAACAAAATATTTTTTGTGATGTGTTAGTTACTTGTTTTCAATCAGGTTCTTCCCATACTTGCTCATTTGTTCATCTGTGATTAACCCATAACTAGGCCTTGCAGTCAGTTGTGGAATTGCTGAGATTCAGCGATGCAACAGGCATACACCTTGCGCCTTACCTGTCTCTGAATTTATTGCCTAAGAGAAGACTGATCCTTTTTTTTAACATACTGTCTCACTTTTGCAAGCATTAAATTATTCAGTGTTTGAGACTTGATCTGGTCATAATAATGCAGGTCACTTTAAAATCACTTTTATAAGCTTCAATATTTTGATTTGATCATGTAAACTGGGACTAAAATTTTCTCTTCCTTTTGTAATTGTATAAATACTAATATTACCATTGTTTATAGTACAGAGAATTACTTTAGTTCCTGGCAGACATCTTTTTCTTTCTGAACAGTTTGGCTTAGTTTTCTAAGCAGTGGCTTTTAACAGCAAGTCCATGAAACTCAAGGGAAATCTGCATTACTTCTATACGGCCTTGAAGGAGCAAGAAAGAAAAGTACGATAAACATATTATGCAGAGGTTTGTATCACCACCGAAAAGCGTCAAAGTGTCAAAATGTAAAGAAGTTAAAACCATCATTCTAAAGCTGTACTATGAAACACTATAAATACTTGTTGCACTTATGTCTTGTAAATACATATTAACTTTATTCTCCTGTCCTAAACTTTGCACTGTTTTCTTACTGATATTCTGCTTTACAGGGGTTGAAATAGTCCCTGTAAAACACAAGTTGTTTGGCATAACTGTACATTGTCAGGATGTAAACAAGCTGAGGCCTCCAGGAACAACGATTGAACTTTATCATAATTCACGTTTTCAATCTCAGCAGAATTGGCACATGGCTGTTAACAAAAATACTTGAAATGAATATAACCATGTCAGCAAATATGGGATACTCAGACCATATGTTCTGAGCTTAGTTAATGATATAACCTGAGGTATATTAACAAAAGCTAATGGAAAAATGATGTCATCTTGAAGCTCATCAATAATTTGTACATCAAAAAAAATTTTCCTGGCAATAGCAGGTTTTATTTCACTTATTTAAATATTCCTATTTTTGCTGCACTGTAATATTACTATTCTTTTTCCTTTTATTAAGGAAAAAAGTCATGGCTCATTATACTCAGGTATTCAATTCTTGATCAAGGGCTGTGATGCTTCCATGACAACAGGTAATATTCATTAATCTGCTCATGAGTTTTACCTAAGCTAAACAGGGAAGTAGTGGTTTTTTTCAAGACCTATAATGTGCTGATACATTCATACAGACCTTGGCATAACATGTGTTGGTTGGGCAGGTTTTTGGTGGTTTGGGTTTTTCTTTTTAGCTTATGCCACTTTCCTTCATGCTTGCTGTTGTGACATGCTAACATTAACATAAATCTTTGCTATGCTTTTTTTTTTTTTTTAAATTCATTATGCCTTGATTGTTTACATCAAGGGAAATACTACAGCATGGCTGCACCTCTGCTTTAACATCATTTTGCTCTTTTCCTGCCTCATTGTAGATGACTGTGGTAAAAATTAATTCAAGTTGCTAATTATTATTATGTGATGCCTAATTGTTTCTATTGCTTTTGATTATTACTGAAATGATAATTGCTGTCTTCAATTTACACCCTCTCTTACTAACACTCATACACAGTAAATACAGAGAGTTGCAAGCAGGTGACAAGTCATGAGACATACGGCCATTCTGTATCTGTCCCAGAGTGTACTAACCCACAGGACAGCCACAAAAGCATCAGTCAACAGGTTACAGGAAAATCACACAAGCTCTGTCCAAGAAGATAAGAGTACATCTGATTCTATGCCATATTTCCAGCCAGCAGATTATGTTATTCTGAGACATCTAAACTAATACCACGCTCGGTGAAGACTTTAGGTCACATTTCATTTTCTGCCAGATTTATTTTTGCCATTCCCATGGAGAAACATAAGCAACATGAAGGAGAAAAATATCTGATAAAAACATAAATGTCAATCAACTCTCAACCACCTGCAGCACTGGGCATTAAAAAGAAGCATGTTTTTATGAAACTAGCATTTTTTCTAGAAACAGCCACAGAGGTAAAATGCAAGCATACAAAATAATTGTAGCATAATTGTCACATTTTGACTTTTATTGTTACCTTTTACTGGCACTAATCCCATAGTGCTCTTTAAGAAAGTCATATGAAGCTGTAAAATGGCTTAGTATATTAAAATATGCCATTTTCAAGGCAAAATAGAGTTTTCAAAGTTGTACAAAATGGTGTAATGATAGCTATTCATAGGGTTTCTTCTTTTTTTTTTTTTTTTTTAATAAGGGCAATTTCATTTTGTGTCAAATCCAGATACCCTTAGGAATACAGACCTCAGTTTGCTAGATGTTGGCCAGCCTGAATGCATTCTGCACAGGATTTACTTAACATCAAAGATAGTAATAGTTTCTCTGCCTTCAAAGGCTTAAGGCATATAATGTTGTGTTGCATTAGTTAACAGTTTGTGGACAAGGAAAGAAAAAAATTCATATATGCATTTTTTTTAAATTTCAACTAAACTACTGGGCAGTCTCTGACTTTTGTTGACAAACAGCTGGAAAATGGTCAAAGTGAACATTAGTGGCAGGACATCTCTATTCACTAGCCATGAGAGTGAAGGGCAACATTATTTCCTAATCTTGCAGGGAGGGGTTGGTGCCAGAAATAATAAAAAAAGGAATCAGAGAAAAATTTTAGGCCAGTTGTAGGGACAAGAAATGGAATCTAAGACCTACCTCATGGCATAGAGACGTAAAACTTATCTAGTCCTAGTCCTACAGCAACCTCCTGTTTCCAGGGACTGCTCTCTGGAGAGGAAACTCTCCATCTATCCTGTAACCATTCTTCCCTGTGTATACCTGCTCATTCTCAAGGGTATCTGTCCCAAGAGGACAAGTGCTTCCCTCGAGCCTTTGCTTCCTTCCTGTCAAGGTTCACCGGGACAAGCACACGAGTTGCACTCCAGTTGCTCAGAAAGATCCCTCCAAAACAGATAAGGTCGAGACTTTGGCTAAAGAACTCATCCCTGAAGTAGAAAGGTCTAGGCTTTAGATGTACGTAGATTGTACAGCAATACAAAAATTAGATCTCCTGTAATGCAGAGGACTGTCCTAAACTACTACACCACCAGCAGATGTACTAGCTGACAGCACTCTGTTCTTCCAGCCCACCTGTGCTTGTGTGCAGTCAAAAACCGTGTGATCAGCTGAAGAGCAGATCAAATAGAACCTGACCCTGCAATTAGGACACTCAACTGTGAGAAGGCAGACCTAGCTCCCTAGAAACTGCATGCATTTTACATGAGACTTCCATCAGAAGATTAACACTCCTCCAAGTGCCCTGTCTGCACGGCTTCATTCAGGCTCTTTCTTGTCTTCTCTATAGTTTCTCCTGCTGGGATTTGGACGAGTGTTAAGATGGAACTGAACTGCTAGTGCTGGCTGTCCTCAGCTTGGTGCTTAAATTGTTAAGAACCAGTAATACTCAGATATTAATAACATACTTAGGTGGGAAGAACACTGACTACTTCTAGGATCTTCAGAAACAGTCTCCTTGGGAACACCAGGGACAACTGGATACCAGAGCTTATGTTCCAAACCAGAATAACCCCAGGAAACTGAGGTTGCTGCCATAAAAGTTTCTTTTTGTTAGCCAATGCTTATTTAAAAATGTCCAGCATTCCAATAATTTCACTTTGTTTTATAATAACTATAGTGAAAAAAACAATTATCCCCAAAACAAAGGAGCCTCCAGAAATAGTAATTATGCTCATTCCAAATTTCATTGTGCAGCACCAAGTAGTTCAACATTATAAGAATACTTTACTTTGGTTATTTTATAAGCCATTTGATTTGGAAATCAACTAACCAGCATAATAGTCTAATATTCATGCCAAGATAGAAAATCCAAATAAGAATAAAGCCAACATATTTCAAATAAGATGGAAATAGCTGCCAGAAGAATCCACATCAATACAAAACAAAAATCCACTAAGCTTAGCTTCATCCATTCCTTCTGAATTAGGCCAGGAAAAGAAATAAAGCAGAGTGGAAGGATGGGACAGTGTATATACAGGAACAACATACAGTGGCATACAGTAGCACTGGAATGCCGTACTAATGGCTCAGAAAAAACAAGTAATGAAGGTTTAGGGGCAAAACAACCAAACAATGACTTTTTATTGGGCCCATTTACTCTAAGATTTTAAGGGATAATACATTTCATTTATAGCTTGGCCTAATGCCTCAAATATGTATGAGCAGCAACAGGGTGGTCAAAACAGTAAGCTTGCTTGTAGCTTAAGTGATGACCTTACATTGTGATTCCCCTCTTCCTGCCACATTTTGTTATGAGTCAGTTGTGTTTAGTCATCTTAGTGCTTACATTGTTATGAACACTCACCATGTGGAAATGTACACTGTAATACCATAACAACGCATTGATAAGAGAAAGGAAGAGGATACTACAGAAAAAAAGCAAGATTAGACTGAAAAATCAGGTGGTGTTATTTTTCATTTCCACAGGTCTAAATCTTTCTTCTGTGCATTTTGTGTTAGGGATTTTTCCAGCAGTTTTACATGGCTCTGTGATGGGGATTTCTCAGCTTCCTGGTATTCACCTCTCTTGCTTTGCTTAGTTTTATCCTATTATCAGCTTTCTCCTAGGTCAACATGAAATAACTCCATTCTCTTCTTCATGATTACATCCTACCTCAATGTCAGAGTTTATGATAACCCAGTTCTTGAGCGTCCTGGTTTCAGCTGGGATAGAGTTAATTTTCTTTCTAGTAGCTGGTATAGTGTTATGTTTTAGATTTAGTAAGAGAATAAATGTTGATAACCCACTGATGTTTTCAGTTGTTGCTAAATCGTGTTTAGACTAAGTCAAGGATTTTTCAGCTTCTCATGCCCAGCCAGCAAGAAGGCTGGAGGGGCACAAGAAGCTGGGAGGGGACACAGCCAGGGCAGCTGACCCAAACTGGCCAACGGGGTATTCCATACCATGTGATGTCACGCCCAGTATATAAACTGGGGGGAGTTGGCCCGGGAGGGAGCGGATCGCTGCTTGGAAACTAACTGGGCATCGGTTGGCAAATGGTGAGCATTGTGCATCGCTTGTTTTGTATGTTCCAATTCTTTCATTATTGTCATTTTATCATTGTTACCATTAGTATTTTCTTCCTTTCTGTTCTATTAAACTGTTCTTCTCTGAAGCCATGAGGTTTACTCTTTTTCCCCTGATTCTCTCCCCCATCCCATTGAGGGGAGGAAGTGAGTGAGCAGCTGCGTGGGGCTTAGTTGCTGGCTGGGGTTAAACCATGAGATTGAGTTATAATGACTGAAGATATAAACACTGAAACAACAGAAATGGAACTTCCAGAAACAGACAGGATTATGGACA
Organism: Pandion haliaetus; assembly: GCA_013401275.1. Taxonomy (NCBI): domain Eukaryota; kingdom Metazoa; phylum Chordata; class Aves; order Accipitriformes; family Pandionidae; genus Pandion; species Pandion haliaetus. Next base: position 14,844 of record VYZV01003921.1, on the reverse strand, counting down.
TATGTAGGATTACAGAAACAGAAAGCAACTTCAGAGTTCTTCGGTAAAGCTGACAACATTTTAATATTTCAAGGAGAAGTTCTTTTATAGAAGCAGCAGCAAAAAAAGACTGCATGTGTTGGTATAAATAGAGTCATACTGAAATAAATGTAAATAAAAGAAAATGTTTTGGAAGTGTATCTAACAATGATTTAAGAAAATCAACATTTTTTTCTCCTTTTTTGTTAGGAGGACAGTATATTAGACCTAGGTCATGATATTCAGTTTTCTGCTATCAAAGTAAATCACATCATCCCTTTCATAGATTTCTACCATACTCCATTTTGAAATAAGTAATTTTTTTCCCCAAGCACTTGAATTTGAAAGCTGTTTCATAACTTCACTTCTCTGATGATTCTAATTTCCATCCCTGATTTTTTTCAGGATCGTTTTATGTGGGTATTTTTACTTGTGACAGTCATTCCGCTTTTCTTCTTCCCTAATGCTCATTCCTCCCCATTGTACACAATGCAAAGAGAAATTATATCCCCTCTCAACTTCCGATTCACTTGGCTAGACAAGCTCTCATGTAATACATAAGATAAATCAACCATTCTCCTGACCACCCCAGCAGCCCTCTATTTGTATTCCAGCATGTTTATCTTCATCTCTCTGTACTGCAAAGGCCAGAACTGAGAACAATATTCTGGATGACACCTTACCAACACCACAGATAGGGAAGTTTTCACGCCACTATCTCCATTGAACATACTTTATCCAACAACTCTAGGATCACATTTGGCTTTTCATACCACTTAGAGCTCATATTCATCTTATGATCTACAGGTATCATCTTCTCTTCTGTTATTTTCAGGTGACACATCCCATAAATACAGAGTCACTAACCAAGCTGATGTATCTTTTCCCCAATTTACATTAATTCACGGACCTCAGAGATACTCTTTCATGATGTTTTGATCCTCCTTTGATCATGTATCTCAACTTTGTGATCTGCAAATGCCACTGGCAAAAAACTTGTTGTGCCACAGTCGTTAATGAGAGTGCTAAATAAGATCCAACCCCAAACCTATCCTAGAGCAAGTCTACAAGCAACTTGTTTCCATCCCTAGTTTGGGATTTCCTCATTCATGTTCCTTACACATCTTTCTCATCATGTACCAACTCCTCCTTTCTCTACCTTAATAAATACTTCCCCTGTTGAATATTATTGACTCTTTGTGATCTATTATATTTTCTTTAGCAAGAGGGACAACTATCTCATCAAGCCAAGAAAATATAACCCTACCTTGGGTAAATCCATATCACTTTCTATCTCATCATTCACTTACCTCTACGTTCTTTCTTCTGAAGTATATCATAAAGCATTTTATAAAGTTTTATAGCTCCTTGGATCCATTTTTTCTTTAAATATTTTTTAAACACTTGTTACTCTGTGTTCATCCAATATCATCCCTAGTTTGATAGTAAAATTCTGGCCTGTAGTTTCATATATGCCAGACTTCTTTTTTCCCCATTCTTCACCTTATGACCAAAAAATTCCAGTCCATTGACTGAGAACACAGTCCTCCTTGCCTCTTGAATATTGTAATTTCCATTTTATGCACTTATTCTAGCTATTTAGTTTCCTAGCCTTTGGCCCCATCTTCAACATCGATATCCGTACCAAAAACTGACTCAAAAGTATTAATTTAGTTGTGAGGTCACCCTGACATTACCTTTAATCTTGATGTTACAGGCACAGTCTAATGATCTCCCAACTTTCTCCTCTCTTTTCATGTGACTAAAGAACCTATCACAATTTCTCGTAAATTCTTGAAAAATGTTTAACCCAGCTTTACTTTAGGAAGCACACTTTTTCACAGTACTTCCTGACTTTTAAAATGGACTTTCATTACTGCCTACTCAATTCTAAGTTCTCTGCATATCTAGATATCCCTTTTGAACTACCAAATTATCCAGTTAAGACACAAAGCTTTTTTCTTCTTCTTTTTTTAGGGGTAAAAGTTCTAAAACCTTTTGCATGTTTGACTTAGAAGAGCTCCAAGTTCGCCAACTCTCACATCTAGCTGACCTTGCTAGGAAGCTTCCTTAATTCCATTTTAAAAATGAAAGCTGCTATAAATCTACACTTGATTTAAACGGAATCAATGTGTGACCACACTAGCCAAAGATCTTTTCTGCTAACAGTTCTCCTATAATGTCCTCAGAACTTAGCAAAATCAAATGTAAACATCTCCTCTTACTGGTTCAATGGCACTGCAGTGAAAAAAACCCTGCTCGCATTGCTGAGAAAATTGCTCTCTACCTTTGTTAGCAACGTTTGTTCTCAAATTCTTAACTAGGGACTGATCTTCCACAATGACCCACATTTCACAAGTATTTTTCTCTCTAACAAATTTAAAGATACCACATTCTACATTAAAATCTGTATCTTGGCATTATCCCATTTGAAACTCTTTCATGTAAGTGATATTGATCCAAATAATATTGTTTTATCTACACTTTTTGCTGTCTATGACATAATTAGTATAGACTGAGACCTTCAGTGTATGGGCCAGTTGTATTAGTTACTCAACCATATTTCCGTTAAACCAACAATACCCCG
>VYZV01003921.1:0-12229 GCA_013401275.1 Pandion haliaetus | reverse complement strand
CGTTAAACCAACAATTCCCCGTTTCAAAGTGTAGAGTAATTCCCATTTTTTCACATTTCGGCACAAACCTTTGAGCTGTGATTTGTGGAGCGCAGCCAGTTCCAGGCCATGTTAACTATGGTCCTTTCATTATCTGTATCATTTACCTGGAAAGCCCCATAAATATTTGTTTTCTTTACCTTTGCTGCTGCTTGCTGTCAAACCTAGTGCTCTTCCATCTGCTTGTCACCTTCCTACTTAGTAAATATAGTTAAGGAAACTATGTAAGTTATTTCCCTCACTTTGTTTTAAAGCTCTTCTCATTATTCATGCCAAAGCCAGTATTCTAGGCAATCCACAGTGAAGGGACCTGTTTCAGTGAGTGCAATCTAAGCTTGTATGACTGGTAATTGTGCATGTACCATGCTCATTACATAAACAAATCTCAGTTGACATTGCCTTGACATTTTCATCTCAGCTACATCAGATACTATCTATTCCTCTGATGCTACATCTAATTCAGATGAAGCAAAACAAAATAGTAAGTTTAGCAATTAATGTTTGTGCTCTACCAGCAGTACAATTCTGTGTCTCATCATTAATTTCTCTCCCAGTGCCCATTTCCACAGATAAAATCACAGCAGTCCCTTCCATCAAGGCACTAAATAAAAAAAAAACTTAGCGTAGCAAATCTTTACCAAAAAAGTTAACTGTAAATGCTTTATTATGATATTGGGGCATGAATAAATCCTCTCAGTCATTGTATTTGTTGTTTGCAACATGGAGAAAGAGTTAAAGTGGAGACAAGTACGGACTCCTTTAAGTTTGACAGGGTAAGAGGGAAAACATTCCCATTAAAGCAAATACCAGTTAAATATAACATGAAAGTGAACCTAATTCCATATGCTTGCTTTAATGTGGTACATCAAAAGTGTTAATGGCAAGTGAGTTGACTGTATATAAAAATATATTTACTGGCTACTCCTCTGAGAACAGGTTTTGGGGTGTGTTTTTCTTCTTTCTGAAGTTGCTTTTTTATTCCAGAGGATTCCAAAATACAACTCTGAGTGATTGTTTCACCCCCCTGAGATGGGAAGACTATTTATGTGGTTTGGGAACTGACATGTTGCTGGTTTCTCCCCCTAACTTCTGTGTTTTAAACTGTTTACATTTCATGGTTGTGCATCTCTTGGCTAACAATGTTTTGGGATGAATGCTGTTTTGCATTTGAGTGAAGAATGCATCCGAACCTCCTGGAAAATGCACACTCAAACCAACTCTCGCATTTGAGAAGCTGCCACGTAAATGAGTCGCACAATAGAAAGTAGGGATGTGCTGCAGACTTTTCTATTCAGCTGAGTAAAGATCTTTTACCTTCTATTTAGCTTGAAGCATAAAAACTTTACCCAAAGAACAAGCAGGGAAGATATTCCCTAGGGTGCACACACTTGAAGTTGTACTGCAGAAACTTACAGGAATATTTGGTTTAGGATGTGCTTTGCAACCTGACCTGAATACTATTTTGCCTTATGATATTTACTTCAATTCCGTGTTCACAGAACAGTGCTTGGTTTTCTTGTACACTCATGTTAGAATCTTTCCAACTGCAGTAACTCTGACTGCGTGGCCTGAAATGAACTGCTGAGTGTCGAGTGTGGCTTCTTCATAGAGTTTGCTTGTTCTGCTCCAATTACTCACCAATCATTTTAAAGCTACTATTCTTTATAATACATTTTTTCATCTTTGTCCTTCCATCTCATGCTTCATTCAGAATGTACATCTAGAAGCTTTAAAAGGTTAAACAAACAGAGACAGACATAGCTTGGCTTTAAGGCACTTGCTCTTTCATTAGCTTCCTATTTTGCATTTAAAAAAAAAAAATTAAACAGAGTTCACTTTGGCAAATCTCAAGGGCAGAGGCTTTTTCCCTACTTTTGCAGTTAATAGGGTGTAAAAATCCTTCAGCTCATCAGCCAGCACACTGCCACTAGGGAATTGAGAAAAAAAACCAACATTTTGCCTTTCTGAACTGGAAGCTGAAATTCCCCAGGGAAGACGTATTTTGGAAAAGATTTAAAAGAAGTAATTGCTGGCTGCCATGAGGACTTTGACAGCCTGCACAGAGCATCTCTTGAAGAGAAACAGCAGTTGGAGAAAGAGTATCTGGGGGGACAGCTTTGAGATTTGACATCATTTTCATGCACTTCTGCCTGAAATTTTTGCTGCGTCATGTCAAGCTGCAAGCTTTGCTGTAACCTCCAGACTGCCTCCTCGCTACCCAACAGACCTGAAGAAGCTCATCTTCCAATTAACTTTAAGCTTGTATATAATTAATGTATAAATTCTAAAATCCTATTTAGAACTCAAATCTTATTAAAGAGAACAGCTCATAATAGAAAACAAACAAAAGACAAAATTAAGCCTGTTAATAACAACAAATGAAAATAATCTAAAAACTGAAGTAACAACAGATCTCATTTACATTAAGTGAAATATTGATGGAGTCCAGTGGGTTAGGAAAGCTGGAGTTTTAATTTTCTAAACTGCAAGTCATAATTAAGTAGCAGCTTCATTTCAAAACCAGGTCCAGTTATTCTTGCACATAAGAAATCATTCCTATTTGTCATTTTAAGCCAACAAGGCAGCGTGTGGTCTTTTTGTATGCATGAGACTGAGGGGTAGAACAAAAGTAACAAAACTCCTCCAGTGCCGGCGCAGGACCATAAAGCGAAGGGCAGTGTAAAGCCTGGGCATATTTCTATTTGAAAAACGGTTATGGCAAATTAATACATGTAGAAGAGAGATCGAATCGTGACAGGGACTAAAGGGCACTAAAATTGTAGGGCCTTGACAAGGCACTGTAACTCATTTTTAAACTCAGAAAATCAAACGCCACTTCCCTCTTTACCACCAGCTACGCATAAAATATGTGAATTCTTTCCAGAATATTTAACTGCCTGCGATTACCCAACTTCAAAAAGATTTTACCCCACATCTGTGATTCTCCTGTAACATGGGCATGTTTCTCCCACATTACTCAACCTTTTTCTTTTTTAGTTTGGGTTTGTTTGGGTTTTTTTGATAGCTTACTGCTTTTGTTTCTGATGGTGCTTTTCACTACCTGGCCAAAACTGTTTTAGAGCAATAATCAATTTTTTAGAATGATGCAGGACACAGAAACACTGCTTAAGACTTAACCAGACCTCAGACTAAAACCATTGTACACCACTAAATGTCTGGCTGAGAATTGTGGGCTACTTCCTCTGATACGTTAACCTGTACATGGATATCAGCTGTATCATTTCTGTAACAGATACATGGCGGATGAAACCACTTTCCAATTGTTTTAAAATTATTTAAACAACCAGCAATTCTGACAACATCCAGAAGGTGGCATGTGTCACATGCAATACAGTGAGGTTACACAAATGCAGAAAGGCCCTCTGAAAAATACTGATAATATTCAAGAAAAATTAACATGTCCTCATATATAATTCTTAATTCTGTAATGCACTGAAGTAAGAATTTTGAAGCGATTATCATGCAAAAGCTGAAACACAAACCTAAAAGTTGTTTCAAACAATGGAAATATTTTTTCTTTTATTTTCTTAACTAGAGCTGCTTTCAGTACAAGTCACAATTCATGGTGTGTCTTCTTGGTTAATTAAAGAAGCATTTAATTAAGCAAAAAAAATTTGACGTTATAATAATTGTATAAAACCTGATACTCATTTTCAAGACTTTGTAACATTTATAAAAGCTTAATGAAACACAGAGACTGTTAGGAGAAAAACCCTGAAATTTAATTCAAATTATAAATTTACTTACTTTAAAGGGTATATAAAAATTATCTTTCATATTTTTCCAGCTGGCTCTCTAAAAATAGGCACACAATCTTACAGAATGTGCCAAAACTGGATGTCCGTCACAATTTTTTTCCATTTAAAATGGAAACATAACTATTCTTTAATAGCTGGAGATGTAGACTCTGCTAATATGGGCGGAAGTAACTGATGAAATTAAGAGGGGAAGGTCACAGACTGTAACTCAATTGTCCAACCATAACTCATGACATTAATTGAGTTTTTAATGCCCTTGTGTGATCAGGCTTCACAATTCTCAAATCCCACTTGACTCTCCATACCACCCGTGCATATTCACAACTGGAAAGACAGGATGAAGCCCCTCTTTCTATATTTTAGAACCTTCTAAAAGCACTTTTGAATCCTGAACTTCTGGCTGTGTATCTAAGTATCAGACTCTGTAATAAATGAACCAATTTGCCAATGTTTCTTGACCTATATTAACTCAAGCAAAATTATTCTTGAGGAAAAAATATCTAATTAGTCAGTACTAAAAAAACAGGTTTTTTACCTTTTTCAGCTAATGTAGTTTGTGCCTTCTTTTTACACTAATCCAATTATTCCAGCTTAACATACCCTACTGAGCCTGTTGTCCTTCAGCAGAGCAAAATTGCTCTTTTTTCTATGAATTTGCATAGATCAGATTATGACTTAGGTTTCTAATACTGTGTTCATCAAGACTCTTCAAAGATCTTCTTTTATATATCAGAATACAAACCTCATAACTCTCAACAGGACTTGAAATCAGAAATTGTGTGCTACTCTGTAGAAGCTCACCTCTGAATCTATTTATGAAATGGAAAAACTGTTGCGGGGACAGGTGGTGAAACAGTAAAATAAGTTAGACTTGCTTAAGCCTAAGGGTTTTTTTTGAAGGGGATGCCTAAAAATAATTGTCTGAATATTTTTTTTTTTCATTCTTTCTGCTTCTAAACATTCTTTTGGACCTACATAACATTTTTTAAAGAAACAACTTTTCCAGTTTCAAGAACAGAGCTTTTGATGTTTCTTAGCTGCTACAGGCTAATAAAGTCATGTTTGAATAAAGCTTTTGTTTTTCTTGGTGAAAAATACAATGATGTGATCTCTTTGCTCAGCAAACAGAAGTCAATGATAAATCTCATTTATTTTTAATAAGTAAGACTCCTTATTTTCAATATGACTGTAAATAATTAGCCCAGCAACAAAGTAGCATAGCATCTTCTGGGGAACTGACATTTCATAAACATCTAGCGTCACAAGCAAAAAACACATCTTTTTAATAAATAGTAGTAGTCAAGGAATATAATCAAAATTGTTTAAGAAATTATGAAAACCAAGAAGCTCTTTGCTGATCAGTTCAAAGAGATCAAAAGGGAACAATGGCTTAGTGTTCCTCAATGGCATCTTGTAGCTTCTGTGCTGAATAGAGATGACAAACCCATAGTTTTGTTCCTAGGTCAGTTCTTTCCCTGATGTTTTCTCCTCTCTGAAAGTCCACACTATATTGACAATTTGTACCAACTGGCATCATGGTATGTGTTGTGGGGATACCTGGCCACTGAGAACTGAAGCACAATTGCTGACTTACTTCATACATGATAGACAGCTGGCAAGCTAGTGATTAATTTTCAGTTGCTAAGAGGTTGGTGTTCCTCCCAGCAAGGGAGGAGGAGCTTTACACCTCCTCTCTATTCTGAACTCTTGTGAGCTGGGAAAGGAATGACATGTAACATTTTTTAAGTAAATGTCTGCAACGAGAGTTATTCCTTTGAAAATGCAGCACACAGCTCATTACCTCTAAGTAACATCACTCAGACAGGATAAGTGAGAATATACTTTCTCAAAGTCAGACTCTTTGTAACATTTTCTGCCAAATGGCAGCTCAGGCGGATAGCTGCATACACTCCTCTCAAAGAATTTAACTGAAATATCGTGTGATGCTGCTCTTGCTACAGTAATCCTCAGGCTATCTGACTGAAAAAGGGAAGAACAAGACTAGCCAAAACACAGGCTAGATGATAAAAATGCAAGATTAAAACGTTAAAGACACATTCTGGTTGCCAGCATTACGTGACTCGGGTACCCACTGCCAAAGCTGAGCACTGAGGGGCTTGGCCCTACGAGGAGCAGCTATTCCTACGTCCCTGCTCCTCAGGGCAACAAGGGCTCTCTCCATGCCGCCAGGAGCTCAAAGATCAGGGGACTATGACTCAAGGCATCAGTGGACAGAAAGACTCTCATTCTGCTCAATTTAAAAAAAACCACGTACATGCAGAAATGCTCTGGTGACACGTGGTCTGTACAGTCAGACGTCCCTTGTGCTTCTCTGGCACCCTACAGTCTGGCACATACCCCAAGTGCGGGTGCTGTATTTGGCCCACACAGCAGGGCATGACTCCAGCTTGCCTCTGAGTAGTGCAGGGGCCACACTGGCTATAATGAAGTATTTGGGTAATAGGCCGGGGTAATGAGAAACAAGCATTACACACATCCCTTCTGTTCGAGTCCTACTACTACGACATTTCAATCACCACAATATGAAGGCTGTAGCACTGTTACCCTCTTCTCATAGCATACTACATGGCAGTCTGCCCTGAAAATTTAGGAGCATTTTAAGGTACTGGTTACCCCTGATATTATGAACAATGAATGATAACAATGTGCAAATTATGAGTACACATGAAATGGAGTGTGAGAGAGAAAAATTAGCAGGTGCATTCAATTCTACATTGTTTGTAATCATCCTAATTAAATGAATCAGAATTTATATGCTGATAATGTAATACATGTAAATTATTACTGTGAAATAGACGCAGGAAAAAACCCTACACTTAGCACTTTGAAAACAAGAAATGCTGAATTATTTCAAAATACTTCCAAAATATCAACAAGAACTATAGGAATATCACAGACTAATTACCTGCAAAAACGTCATTTGCAAAATCATCTCTTTTATTGTAGATGAAACATCTTCAATAAAAGCAAACAGAAAGCCCCTGCATCTGTTCTGAAAATTAACATGTTTTAAAATGCCCCAAATTCTCCTTTATCTTTCTTGCTTTTCATGCCTACTTCAGCATATTTGAAACACTGAAAAGGTTTGTGTATGTATAAGCTCACGCTTGGCACTGCTTCTGATTAGTTTTATATACAGTAATCAAAACTAACTGTTCCTTAAACAACATTATTAAGTTTTTTTGCAGGCTATGGTGCCTCACATGTTTTACATGGCCTAGAAGAATACAGAAACACACATTTTTCTTGGCCTTAAAGGTCTTCATTTCGCTAGCAGTTGGGACACAGTGATAGAGCTGGAAACAGTTTGTTGGCAGAGAATAAGTAACTAAAAATGCCCTTTTGGACATGGCCAAATTACCTACAGTTTCAAGCCAGATTTGGCAAAGAATTCTGGCTGGATGAAAATCCTGGGATAGCTTTTTGGACTTTTTAGAAGCAGTTTTCTAAACAAATTGTTTCAACCTTTTGTTTTGAAAGGGGATTTTCATTTCAGGCTTGACCTATTTTTAAAAAAAAGCTGTAGGAAATATTATTGAACTAAGATCAGTTTTGTTCAACTAAAACAAATGACACACTCTTTTTTGTCATTAGAGCCTCCATACCAGAACACTCATAATTTGTACTCTTCTATACAGAAACACTCTTGCAATGGCTGAGGAAATAGGAACAGAAGACAAAAGATCTGGTCACACATTATTTGGTACCTATATACTTTCATGTATCTTCCTCCAAAAGTACCAAATTTTGCACTCCAGTACAATTCTTCCTTCCAATCTAATCGTTACTGAAGTCTTTGATTTATTACTATGTCAACAGTATGAGTGTATATTGTGTTATTAAAAAAGTGGTGATTCCTTATGGTCAGAGATAAATCTTGTTGCTGCTTACGGTAACCTTTATTATGCTTATATAAATCACTGGTCTCCAACACAAGCCTTCCAAACAAAAAGTTAAATATAATCCTGTTTGTATAGCCACATGATAAATTTTACTATAAAAGCATACTATTTTTATTAATACTGGAATTGTGATAGAAACTAAAAAATTAGGAAATTCCTGAATAAAGATGAAATATAGCACCGCTTCTCAAGCTAAGCACAATGGATCTGTTTTAGAAAAGGACAGACTTGCTTGAATGTCAACAGACACATGGTTCATCTTACTCAAATTGCTATTTACAAGGCAAAATTAAGGCCAAATTTGATTCTTGTAATTTACATTGAGCTCCCATTCACGAGGAAAGTTCATGCCTGACATGCAGATGTGTCTTCTAACAGCATCCAAACATTTTCAAAGAAGATTTTTTTTGGTTTAGGTTATTCATAATGACATGCCAATGGCTAAACTAATAAAAAGTATTGTAGTTGCAAAGCCAAACACTAAACATTTTAGGAAATGTCATAATTATACCTTGTTGTCCCACCTTGCTTATTCATACTCTTAGGAGTTAATGCACTGTCATGCATTAGAGCAAGATCTTCCAAACCATAAGCCAACGGCACAGTACTTATTACCAGGATGTAGTCCCACTAACAAACCCTAAAACACAGGCATTATCACCAGGACAAAACCAGCACTTTTATACAAGCAAAACTTCAGTGAGAGTCATGTGGAACAGGACAACCTCAAAACTGTGCGGTCTCTACCCACAGAACAACTTTCCACAGAGAGAAGGAGGGAATCACACTTCACAACACATACGCATGTTCTCCCTGCTGTTTCTTTGGAAGTTTAGGAGAACTGCTTGCCAGATTTTCTTTCCTCTTCGTACTTGTGCAGGTTGTGGTATACCAGAGGTGCATATGTGTCAGAACCATTTATGCACCCATTTCTGCACCCTTTGTTTGCATCGCATTCTGGGACGCTATGACATTAAAAGAATTATAAAAATGCAAAATAGGATTGTTATGAATAATGGATATTTATGCGACTGCAAAATAGCTATATGTATTCATATACATTGTTGCTATGTAGTACGGTAGAGAGAGGTTCAATGTGCTCTGTAGCACTCTTCCGATCCTGCTTGCTGCTGACTACACGTAATTCCAAGCGCCCAGCAGCATCCCTATCGAGCTCCTTCCTCAGATGAGAGGTTAGGGATTATCATCCCTCCATCACACACTTCAAAGAGAAATGAGCCTGGTTTATTTACTTAATTTTTATTGCAATTAGTCTGAGTAAAAAATGTGCAAAAAATAAGTAAGTAGTTACATTGACACTCCTAAGTTTAAATTTATAATTATCCACTCTTTGTTCTTGTAGCTTTTTGGCTTATGTATTTGGTTACAGTACCAATAATGTTAAAATAACAATCGTCATACTTGAAACAGTTCACTGAAAACATCAAAATACTAGATATTAAAGCCTACAGATTCTTTCTTAGCACCATATACTTTTCTTAAATAAAAACAACTTTTACATGTTTCCAGTATTAGGATTTTTTATAAATTCAAAATAAAAAGGGAAGATTGTAAATACAAGTAATAGATGGTAACAGCAACTATACAGCTTAATGAAGCTTTTGAATGTGAATATATTTATGCTTGCTTTTTTTTTTTTATTAATGGAACTGAATTTAAATAAGTATTACCATCTTTCAAGGAACAATGGCATTCTTCATTCATAATTTAAATGTTCAAGGGAACCATAATTAAGAAAAAGCACTCCACTTTCTTACTGCCAAATTAAGAGCTACTTCAAAGTCCTTGGGACATAAAGTTTACGAAACATCAACCTCCCTTAATAAGCCCTACTTCCATGAGCTATTTTGATTCCTCCAATTGCTAATAACACTATTTGTCTTCCTAGAAATTCAGAAGTAGCATATGTGATAAGTGAATACAATATAAGAAAGGCTTTATGTGGAAGCCTGAGGTACATTTATATCACTTTTATGGTTGGTCCATGGAGTATAGCCCTATGTGAGCTGGCAACCACACTGGATTGTGCCACGGTGGTTGTGCCGGCCCACTGTTCGTATCAGTTGCAGAGTGTTAAAAAAACAAACAAACAAACAAAAAACCAAGTACCCTTTTCTTCAAACACAATAAATCTAAGATGCGACATACAATTCTTCATATACCACCTACACAACAGATTTTGGAATCGACAATACTCAAGAAATACAATTTCATGAAAAATGTGCTTCATACTTACCACTAATGTTTACTAATGTGATCTCTTTCAATGATTCATAAGAAATTACTAAGGTAGCTATTAAGATCTACTGAATCATTCATGGGACATGCTAAGCACAATTCCCTGGTAATGCAAGCTGATTTGAACAGATTAAATTTTAAATTCAAAATGCATGTAAGCTGTAAAAGAAATTACTCAATGTCAGTGAAGCTTAACTTTCTATAGAAAACACCAGAAAACACCAGAAGCTCATCCTTTATTTAGTTTTACAATTTGGGGGAGGAGGGGTGGTGAACACATTTTCATAATTAAATATTGCTTACAGAATTAAATCCAGAATGAAATCCAGCTGTGTATGGATAAATATATTGCATTTCATTTAAATATGAAGACATCTTCAGGTAGAAACTGAGTTTCTCAAACTTGTGTAATGGGGAACATACATGTCACATTACAGAGACCATTATACACTACATATATATTTAATTCACTATCCACTGTTTAGATTTTTCTTTAATCTTAGTATATAATGAAGTACTGCATATTATAGGCACATTTAATATAAAGGGAAATTATCATTATTTAATGGAGATGTCCCTGAAAGACAGAAAAAATTCAGCACAGTTTCTGAGTTGTTTATATCTGACTGGTTAAGACATCTTAAATAAGAATAAGAGGAAAGTGAGTTATATGCTACTAAGTTTCTTAGCCTTAGCATTCTATTCCTTTTTTTAAATATGACATTACTCTTAAGATGTTGAACTCGCTTGTGGCCTTACAATGTTGTACTTCAAAAGCATAGGATGTTGAATCCATCTAGGCAATACCTCCAATATGCAGAATTCCTGCCCTACAATAACAGGATTTTATTTCATAATTCCAGATAATACTTTAAGTAGTGAACCTAAAGGCTTATACATTGACAAGTTAATTACTCCACAGTCTAGGAATCCATTTGCAAGGGCATATTAAGTTGTGACTATCATCAAAGTCTTCCTGTGGGGCATTTTACCTCATTAGTAATATGTCTGACACTTGACTCAGAATTTTATAGTCATCAGGTCAAACTACAGCATTTGCATCTATAAATTAAGCTATAATTCCCCCCAATTCAATCAATACTACTGGTTAGTGACTGATAGCCAGTAAATTACACGTTTGTAGCACTGCCACACATTTTAGAGTGAAAATGTGTATCACTTTGTATTTTACAGTACTCAAAAGAACAACAGCAATGAAATATGAAGAACAATAATAGGCCAGAGAAGAACACTAGCCAAGAATAACTTACATCAAAGAAAAGGCAAAAGCCATTTTTGTTTACTTGCAACCTGTTCTTAACCTATCTTGTATATCTTCACACATTCCATTAAAAAAAAAGAAAAAAAAAATCAGTGAACACAATGGGTTAAACCCCATATTTAGCCTTGAAAGTTTCAACCTGTATTTTCATTTCTGGTACACTGCAGATGGGGTAGGTAGTTATTCAGTAAGTTCATGCAGTGAGAGTCTAGGCACACAGAATGAGAATTGCAAAAGCTATGACAAGTGAGGGACAGTGATTGCTAGCTAAATTAGAGGCTGGAAGAAAAGCCTGTTGATTTCTGTTCAGTCTCGATCAAACTCAGACTATATTGATCGTATGAAGGAAGCAGCTGAGGAGATTACATTAGGTTTATCTACTTTTTGGTGCTATGGTTCCCTCTAAGTCCTTCTTCCGTTTAGAAGCCCTATACAGTATCTATAGGGTAGAATGACATTCCTGCTCTCGGCTCTGCTTGTCTTGAGCCTTGCCACCTCTTTCTTTTGATCACGGATATTCTAAAGTAACCCGCAACTCTCTCATTTTCAAATTTGATCTCTGCCTTCTCTCTGGGCTCTCCTGCAAATCCCAATTTGACTCTGACTTGGAATGTGGATTTGTGGATCACTGTACCAAAAGATGTTATCACCACATTACCTAGGTTAATATTTTTCACTGTGAATTGGTATTTTAGTGTTACCCACATTCACCATAGTAACTTGGAAAGCACAAGGTATGTATATATAACCTAATTTATTCACATGCACATATGTGCCTACTTTGATTCAGGATATGACTGTATATTTTCATGAGAAATAATTTAAAAAAAAACCATAGAACTTAGGCATGTATTTGGTCTTAGACAAGAAAATCAATGGATGTTCTAAGTTATATTTATTAGACCAATATCTGTTCATTAAAACTGTATCAGCTAACTTTCCTCTCC
>VYZV01003920.1:0-18144 GCA_013401275.1 Pandion haliaetus | reverse complement strand
GGCTGGACCAATGGCTGCTGGGCGCGGGGGGACCACCGACCAATGAGAGCGGGGAAGGCGGATCGGCACGGCCAACGGGACGGGTAGGCGGGGCTCGCGCGCCGCCNGGGGCGGCGGCGCAAGATGGCGGCGGAGGCGGCCCCGCCGGGGAACCGGGACGCGGTTGGGGCCTGTCGCGGTCCCAGCTGGGTCTTGGGGGTGGTCGTGATGCGGGGCGGGGAGGCCGGAGCCTGTGGGTGACCGGGCCCCTGAGGGGTGACGGGTGCTGCTGCTTGCCCGGCCTCGCCCCGTCCCCGTGTCAGTGGGGCCTCAGGGCTGGGAGGTGGTTCTGTCTCCGGCCCGGCGCCTCGGCCCTGCTGGCTCCTACTCCCGGGATCCCGGCCCGGTGCTCCCCGGGCACCCTCAGGCCGGGAACCAGGGGGAGCTTCCAGTCTCTCTCTGGGGGAGAAGGGAGCGAGCCAGGCTCTTATTTCTGACAGAAAATTGATTTATTGTTTAAACAAGCTTAATGAGGTTCCCTCTGATTTCTGCCTGGCGGTGGCGGCTGGGCAGGAATTCCTCATCCTTGCTCAGGTCACGTCTGTAACTCTCCTCCTTGCCTGATTCAGTGGCAATTTTGCCTTTTTCTCCTTTTCATCTTGACGTTTGTATGCCTTTGCTGGCTCCTGGAGCGGCATCTCTGCTCACCTGTGGAGTACGGTGGGTGCAGGAAGCGATTTGCTGCTTTATTCAGTGTCAGCTGTTTCAGCTGGAAGCGGCTCAGGCTGTAATGGTGACAACGCGGGGTGGGGGGAGAAAATTAATAAATTAGCTGCCTTCTGGGAAGAGGAGTTTGTAATTAAGGGGGAAATCACAACAAGAACCTGCGAGGTAACATCGCTTTCCCACAGTGTGTGTGTAGCTTCATACGAAGCGGAGCCGTGTGCATATGTACCCTGGTTGATGAGGCTGTAAGTGCTTTGAAAATTAACGTTGTGGTAACCGTTTCTTGACTGGGGAGCACAGGATGTTGGTGTCCAGACCGCGTCTTTCCATCCCAGTATCTCCCATCTTCTAGCTGGTTTCCTGCAAGGGCAAAGTGCAGCGATGCCGTCGAGATACGTTACGCCTCAAAGGGCGTCTGAATGTCAGTCCCAGGAGGCTGCAGGTTGGCGAACGGTGGGATTAAAACTTTCCCAATGTGTCCCGGTCCCTTCTTTTTAGGTGTTAGTGGGATCAGGGTTTATTCTGTGTGAGACCCCTCTCGCTTTCCCAAATGCTTCGCCTCTGCTGCCAAAATACTCAGTCATGGAAATGGTTACTGAGAGCTCAGCTTGAAATTAAAACCTGCTTTTTGTGTAAGAGGAGCAAAGGATGTTTCTCTTGTGGGGACATCTCATTGCTGGGGCGACGTTAAGGTCTGATTTCTTCAATATTTGGTGCAAGACTCGTGGATTATTGGGGGTATGGCTCTGTTTTGATGCTGGATAACGAGAATGTCTTTGGCCGTGACTGTCACGATAACGATAAACTTGTCTCCTAATTGCTTTTTGCTCTTTTCTAGGTTATGGAGACTGGAACTCTGGGACAAACAGAGGCAAGTACAGTAAAAACTGGAGTAATGGTTTATTACTTTCCACTTCATATCCATTTCCTGAGCTTGAGGGAGACATACTGAGGTCGGTGACAAACAAGAGCTATCCCCGCCACAGCACAGACCCTGTGTAGCCTCTTACTGCTCTGCCTCTGTGACAATTTTCTTCTTTTATTTTAAAAATTCATGTTGAAGCCAACAGAGAACTTTGCTGCTGTTACTGGTTACATGGAAAAACTGTCCTAGGCAGAATATTTGGGTTTTGGGGTTGTTTTCCGCCCCCAAAAAAGCCCTTTCTGCCGTTTGGAAAATCTGAATGAAGTCAGTGCAGGTGATGATGTAAACTGAGGTTTGGGGAGACAGCAGAAATACAAACTCCCTCTCTACGTGTGCCAGCAGCCAAACAAAAGGGCCAGGGAAAGAAAAACCTAAATTTTAAGCCTCAGCAGGCTTTTAATTGGCTTTGTCTGTTACTCCTATGGTGGTTTTTTTTTCTGTTTATAGCAATTTTGGCTTCCTAGCTAGACGAGAAGCCTCTCTGTTGCTTTCTGATAGAAAATGTTAGGGAAATGCTAGGCTGAAAGTGTTTTTGCTTTCAGTGCTCAGCTGTACTGCCTTTGATGAGGAGAGGTACACGCTATAGTGTCACCCTTTTGGATGTAAGGGGTTATAAAGCAGCGTGATAGGCTCTGGCAAAGGTATATTCTACCTGCATTCGTCTGGCTACCAACAGCTTCGTATCAAACTAAAAACTTGCTTAAAATGGTTCTTCTTGTTCTCCGTGTTAACTCAAAACAGGTTTTTATGGAGGCTCTGCCTTGGTCATGTTTATTCCTTTCCCAAGCATGTTAGATGGAGGAAGCTATAGGCTGTGGCTGTGTTTTATGGGTCTTAGACAAGTGAATTGTTCCCTTAAACCTTTGTGAGCTCAACAGTTCAAAGTTTATAGGTGACTTAGAAAGTNCTTTTTTTTTTTTTTTTTTTTTTTTAACTCCCTGTGGTACTTGCTTGGGGTATCTTAGTTCAAATTAAATGTTAGCAAAGCTGGATAACTGGAACTAAACCCAGCTCTTTTATTTTTGTTCCAGGTTACGAGGGATACAGTTACGGCTATGGATATGGCCAGGATAACTCGGGTAATTATGGATACGGCATGGCCACTTCGAACTCCTGGGAAATGGCCAATTCAGACGTTGACATGAACCCTGACGGTTCAGGCGGCGGCAACGCCGACACTGTCATTGCAAAAATGAACCAGCGCTTAGACATGGTGTCACACATGGATACGGACACGATGCAAGGAGGGCACTATGGATCTGGCGGAGACAGGTGAGTGCAGGGCACAGCGCGAGGAGATGCTGTAACAATCTGCTGCTTGTTAAGAGTCGTTGCCACTCCACTTGTTCCTCGCTGGTCTTGTTCTTGCCTGTTCCAGTGTTGTGACTCAAGTGAGCGTCCAGAGCTGGTTCAGCCATCCTCCTCTCGCCTGCTGTAACTGTAAAACAGGATTTTACACTAAGTTTTCATCCATGTCTTGCAAAAAAATTCCAAATTTGGGGCTTACAGTGTAGCATTTCCAGCAGTGGCTGAAATCTGGTGTTCTTCAGTAAAATTGTAATTATAAGCAATGTTCTCACAAGCTTGCTTATGTACTTCTAGAGCAGTGCTAAGGAAAACAAGGCACTATTTCATACTTAATTTGAGTTTACATTACTAATTTTGATTAATAGATTGACTTCTGCTGCTGCAGTTAGGTTTTTGTAGCCAGTGTCGCAGTAGATGCTCAGCTCTGACATAGTTAGCTCCTTGTTGATCTGTGTTAATGTTTAAGTACTAATAAACAGGATTCTTTCCCCAAAGATTTCTTACTTATTAACACACAAGGGAGTTTTGAGCCAGGACTTGTATTTCTGCAGGGTGACTACTGCAGGTTTTTAATGCCTTAAATAAATAAAACTATGTTGAACAAAGTAAAATTCAGGAGTAAATATTAATAAATGTGAAGTGACTGTTTTCTACTCCACTTCTACACGTCTAAAACAGTAACTCGCTTACGGAATGATACATCTGTACTACTATATCAAATTGATTTGTTTTGGTTGCTTGCTTTGTTTAACTGTGCTGCAAGGGGTTTGTTGAATCGTTCCCTGGACTCTTGTCCCTTCAGACATCGTTTTGGGCTTCTCTGCTTTGATCTTGTGTGCCAGTGGTCAGCTGCTCACAGGCACACTCCTGCCTGTGGTGTGTTTCTACTGATTCGGCGCTGCCGCACCAGTTGGGTTGGGATAGGTTTTATTAAAAAGCTAAAAATTTCTTGCTCTGTGCAGGAAATAAGAAGAAATGTGGTAACGGGAATATAAGTCATTTGCAGAACATTGGCTCCAGGCTATAATGGAGCAGAAAAGGAGTTGCTTACCCTCCAGCTGGTCCAGCTTATGTGCAGCCGGACACTGGCAGCTCCTCCATCAGTGCCTGATCTGATTTTGTAGCCCCAACATTCCCCCCTTGTATCAGTGGGGTGACTTTCTTCTGACCTTGGAGCCGTGATAACATCTTTGCCCCCCGC
This sequence comes from Pandion haliaetus, assembly GCA_013401275.1. NCBI lineage: Eukaryota > Metazoa > Chordata > Aves > Accipitriformes > Pandionidae > Pandion > Pandion haliaetus. Next base: position 14,005 of record VYZV01003920.1, on the reverse strand, counting down.
TGATTCTGATCTCCATGCTTTCGAGGCCTTGCTATAAAGCCTGTCAGTGAGGGGGTTGCGCTTTGACGAGGCTCGTTAGTTCAGCGTTATGATCTTGTGCAGTGGGTTTCCTCCTCGCCTGCCTTGTCGGTCAGAGTGCTGCTGGCAAGCGCACAAAGCCTTAAATTCCATTAAGAATCATTTCTAAAAGTCCTCCGCAGCCTCATTTTTAGGAGGAAAAAAATGATTTAAAATAGGTGGGGTATATGTTGGCTTTCCAGTTGGGGAAAACAGTTCGTTAATGGGTGGACTGCACATGGGCAGTGAGGAAGGGTGGGTCTGGAATAGGTCTTTGGTTGTGCCAAGGTGTTCCTTGAGTAGCAACTCTCGCTGTTCTGGGAAGTATTTCTGGATAAGGTGGAACTTGCTGTGAGGATGAGCAGCTCTTGGTTTGCTTCAGCTGCTCCTAAAGTTCTTTTAGAGTTTGATATTTGGGAGTGGGTACAAAGTGATAACCCCCAGCCTCAGCTGGTAAAGGAACTTTTGCTCAATGTGCTTGGGTTTTTTTATTAATTTAAAATATTTTGGTAATTCTGGAAGAAATGGATGTTTCAAGGGGCTTCCTGGCATTAGGGTTTTTCTGTGTCTAAAGGTCTCCACCACTGGGACTGAAACCTTGAAGCTCTGTCACTGGCTTCTGCTGGTCCATGTGCTGTCGCACCCCACAGTGAAATATGTCCCATATTGAGTGACACATCTGCTGATTGAAAAATAAACCTAAAAATCTGTTCGGAAGGGGTTTGTTCGCTTAACGTCTGCTGCCGTTTCTCAGTGGTGTCTTGCTGACTGTCTCTTGCAGGTACGACTCTTATGAATCCTACGACTCGAGGTCTTCGATGAACGACCGCGACATGTACCGATCTGGCTATGATTACAACGAGTCTGAACATGACAATGACAATACCTATGAAGGTCACTATGACAACTTCTATGGGAACCGCCGGGACCAATACCAGAACAGAGCACGGGATAACTTTGGTCAACGGGGTCAGAATTGGGGTAGAGACGGACGCAATAACAGACCCATGGCGTCTTCGTATCCCGGGCGCATGGGCGGACAGTGGAATGAGCCTCCGCAGTCGATGGGATCACGAGGTCTTGGTCCCCATGGCTCCTCCAGGCTTCCTTCCCTTTTCTCCCACAACATTATCCCAGAACTCGGCATGTTCCAGGGAATGCGAGGTTTCTCAGGAAATATGCGTTATGGAGGAGGAATGATGAAACAACGGATGAGGAGAAACTGGAAAATGTGGGACTCAGACTTTAAAGTAAGTACTTGTGCGATATCCTCCCACCTGCTCGGCTCGAATAAGAGACTTTATTTCCCAACACGCCCATGTGTCCTGCAGCAAAGGGCTCCAAAATACACTCTGGGAAGCGATAATGTATAATTCTGCATGTTATTGGCTTTGTAGTATGTTTTCTCCTAAGCAAACTGAAGCAGCTGTGCTCAGTTGCAGAGCAGTATTGATACACGAGATGTTTTAGCCCTAAAAAGTTTGTTTTCTGAAGGTAGGAGAATATTGCAGCCCTTCACAGCTTATCTTCTATATTATGGGATAGAGGTGTGGTGGATTATGTCCTTCCTGATCAACTCTGCCTGTCAGATACCCGATGCAGGAAGCTTAACTTGCTAAAAAATAGTAAAATAAGATATTGTTGGCAGCGGAGGGCACCTGCTCGTATTGCGGGGATTAACCTTTCTTTTCTCTCGCAGCCCCAGAAAAAGAAAATGAAAAAAGATCCCACCGCAAAGAAGCGCAAGCAAACAAACAGCTCCGATGAACCTGACAGCAAGGCAGCAAAGACAGACGGCTCTGATAACTCTGACTCTGACAATGGTAAGAGCGGAGCAGCTTTGTGGCGTGCTCAGGAACGATATAAAGCTGCCGCTGTCTTTATTTTCGGCAGAGTTGTTGTGCTTTGCTGCATGTTTAATGTGGTGGCAAAATTGGTGGTGTTGATCTGGGTTACGTCTCTTTATGCTGACTGTGCTGTTTCTTTCAGAGGAGGGAACAGAAGGAGAATCAGGAGAAAAAGAGGAGAAAGAGGGCTCCAGAGGTGTAAGTAACTCTTGAAAACTACTTTTATCATGATTAAAAGCTGTAGTTCTGGTTGGAGGTGCTGGAGCTGGTGAGGGCAGATCCCTGGACTTGCGTGTTATTCCCAAACTAAGCCAGGTGGCAGAGGTTCAGACAAGTTGGGGGGAGTGGATGGAAGTGTGGATGTTACAGGGGCTTCCCAGCTACACCGACTGGCTGCAACGTCGCTGCAAGACACTTTATGGTGTCACAAGGCAGCAAAACAGCTGTACATAAAGAGCTTTAAGTAAGGAAAACCAAAAAATCAATTGCCTGCGATGTGGAGAATCCCAAGTGTGGGATTACGTTGCCTCGCTCCAGACAGGGACTGAAGGCACCCATCCACCGGTGCCCTTCAGCTTGGTGGAGGGAGGTCTCTCATGTATAAAACCTGCAGGCGTTGTAAAAGCATCTTCTTCAGAGCAAGCAGGCGCCACACCGGATTTCCCTGCGCTAAGGGAGCGTGGAGTGGCCAGATCCAATGGAGATGTCGCTTCTCCATGTGGTGCTTTGAGTGCCTGGGGAGGGTTTGAGAGTCAGCAGGCTGGTGACAGTGTCAAACCAGCCTCCAGACATTTGCTTTTGCTAGATGATTTTAACTTCCTGACATTGCATTTTTTAGGAAGGGGAAGATGAAGAAGGAAAAGATTCAGAGAAAGGTGAGTTGTTGTATGTGACAGCTCGTTTGTGCTCCGAAGCTCCACACGGAGCACAACCCCCCTCCAGTCGAGGGCTCCGACCTGGCCGGAAGAGATATTTCCAATTAAATCTGATGGGTTTATTTAGGCTCCTTCAGTTCCTAAGAGTCCATTTGCCTTGTGGCTTCGCTCTCCCTTCTGGTTTGTTGCGTCTTGGTGACCTGAGCTAAACCTCTGCACCTTCTCAATGAAGGGCTATTTGGCTTCTGCGTGTGTCCCTGAGTCCCCTGGGGATGCTGGTCTGGTGCTGCGATAGCTATCAGAGGGGGTCCTGCAAGTGAGAGCAGTTGAGGCTCTCGTGTGAGGCTCTGGTGGGGTTGCATCACCGTAGCTGGGTGGAGAAACACGGGGAGGGCCCTTCCCAGGGCACCGATGCATTTGCTCTTCAGGATGAGACCTGTCAGATCTCCGCTGACGGGGGGACAGGGGACTAGCTCAGCTGTAATGTCTGCATTTAGTCAGATGAATCCCATCCTTTGTGTCTGCTCAGGGATAAGGAAGTGCTGTAAAAGCCCTGCTAGGGAGGAGCTGGATCCCTTGGTCAAGGTAGGTTGGTGAAGCTGCTAGCCTGGGGCCTAGGGAACCAGATTTAATTTCCTGCTGTGCCCTAGACTTTACTTTGGGTAAGTTGTTCGGGCTGTGAAATGGGATGGAGCTTCCCAGCTCGGAGAGACGGGACCAGTTGGAGAAGCACCGCAATACCCAAAGGTTGCTGAGAGAAGTAGGAGGGCTGGAAGGAAACCTCTTGGCAAGATGCGCAGGGGGGGTCCTTGCTGCCTGTCCCGCTGGTAGGCAGCGTAAATTTGATCCTGGGACATGCCCATGTGTATGCCAGGGCAGGCGGACAGAGAAGCAGCTTTTCTGTCCCCAAAGTGGTGTAAATTCATCCCCCTTACCCAAGCTTTACTGCATTGCCAGTGTTCGCTTTGAGGCTGAACAAATCTGAGCGGGTGGTACTAAAAAAAAAAAAAACCCCAAACCTGTAACTAATTAATATTTAAAATCTCATAAAACCAGTAGTAGCAAACAGTAATTAAAATAAAGGGCAACCACGTTGGAGTCTTTCTGCTGTGGTTCTCCCCTCTGCCCCCCACCCACCAAGCTTGTCCCAGTGCAGCTTTTTTTGGAAAAAGCTAATTTGGGGGGGGGCGGCACTGTTGTATAAACCAGAGGTTTATCTGTAGTTGGCTGGTGGGAGCAGCTTCTCAACTCTACAGTGTCTCTAGATTGTGCGGGTTGATCAGGCTGACGACTAAACTTGTCGAGGGAAATTCTCTTTAATCAGGTGGTGTCCTCAAGTAGTGCCCTGAAATACAACCTGCTTTAAACACTTAGGTGCTTTAACAATTCAAGAAGAGATCAGTCAAATCAAACGCAAATTGCAGGCGGGCAAGAAAACTCAAGAGAGGCAAAAGAAGAGGCATCGGGATCGCATGGTAGAAAGGTAATGTCTCCTATTTTATTTTATTTTTTTTAGTGATGTCACTTTCTTCTCTGGGATCGTAGTACTTGCAGCGGAGGTCTGTCCTTTTGTTCCCAGTTGTCCCAGTGTTTTGTCTGTTCCTTGTAGAAGCTGCTTTGCTCTCCTGCCAGTCTTCTTGCTGTCCATGCTTAAAAGATAAATAGAAATAGGAAAGCCTCTGGGAAACAACCCATAAATGCTTAAAGGGTTGGAGACTTCATGAGTTTATCTGCCACCCCTTAAACAGAGCGAGGGAGTAGATCCAGTGAGAAAGCGGTGCCCTGGTGAGCTGGAATGGATTGGTTTGAATATCACTTCCCTTTGCCTCCGACTCTCTCAACAGGATCCAGTTTGTTTGTTCGTTATGCAAATATCGGACCTTCTACGATGATGAGATGAACAGTCACCTCGAGAGTAAATTCCATAAGGAACACTTCAAGTTTGTCGGCACCAAATTGCCTCAACAAACAGCTGACTTTCTCCAAGTGAGCCTCTGGTTATGTTTCTGTCCCCTGGGTTTCAGAGTTTAGGGTTGTATTATTATTAGTCATGATTTTGGAGATGCTGTAAAGTTCCTGAACTGCCTCTCTTAAGTAACTGTCATGGAAACTGCTAGAGAAGGTGCAATAAAGTTGGGCTAAACCATCAGAGCTCTGCCTTGACTGCCCTCTTCTTGAAGAGGTCGCTTAACCTTTCTTTTACTGGCTGGACTGGTAGGAAATAAAATACTTGCCCACCATGGATTTTGGTGGCTGGAACGGGTGACTTAAATCCTGAAAGGTAGTGCTACCCACAGGACAACATGTGGTGGGATTTGTAGGATCTTTATAATGAGCATGTTAGAGAGGTGCACCTAAAAGTGGGTGGAGGGGAAAGATTAATATGAAATATTCTTCTGTACAGGAGTACGTCGCTAATAAAACTAGGAAAACTGAAGAGCGTCGTAAAGCAATTGAAGACATTAATGCAGTTATTCAGCAGATTTACAGGGACCAAGATCTTACGCAAGGTAAGAGTTCCTACCTGTGTGTGTGCAAGAGTTCCTTTGTCGTGTGTCAGCTGCCTCGTCAATTCTATAAATAGTAAATCAGGAAAAAGTGGTAAAAAAGAGGAGGGGAGGAACCTGCTGGTGTTGCTGAAGTGTAAAACCTACTGTCTGCTCAAGTGCACTGTCAGACACTTCAGGTTATTATGCGGCTTTGTGGACACAAGCTAAATGATTAGCTGGCTGAAGAGTTGGTTGGGGTTTTTTTTTGGTTTGTTTTTTGGTTGGGGTTTTTTTTTTGTTTGTTTTTGGTTTTTTGGTTTTTTTTTTTTTGCAAACCTGCAGTACTGATGCAGCTGCAGCTCGTGTCGCTCATCATTGCAGTGTGCAGCCAGGCTTGTGTCTGGGCCAGCAGTATATAACACACGCTCTGCTTGGCTCCTCTCCTGCTCCTTGGGAAGACTGTATTGATGCCAATGGAAGGGTTAAAACCGAGTTTGTGGCTGTTAAAACCTAAGTTTCTAATGCAGGCTGGAGTAAAATCTGGAACACAGCACAAATCCCTGGATTATTTTCCACTTAATACTGTTCTTATCTTCTTTTTCAGATGTTGGTATGGAACATTTTATTAAGAAGGTAGAGGCGGCTCACTGTGCTGCCTGTGACCTCTTCATTCCAATGCAGTATGGCATCATCCAGAAACACCTGAAGTCACTCGACCACAACCACAACCGCAGGGTGAGTGGGCAGCCTGGTGCCTTAGGGGTCTTGCAGGTGTCAGCTGCAGTAACAGGAGCACAAATTTGCAAGGGTTTAGTTCATGTGGTTCCTGAAACCAGGGAGAACTTGTCTTCATCCTCTTTGGTGCTTCTCTCCACAGTCTGCAGTTAATTTTGACGTTCTTGTGTCCCCAGAAACTTTCCTTTTGCAAAAGCTGGCAGGCGAGATGTTAGCGGGATTAAAGCACCTTCAGCAAAGCCTCCTGCCGATCTGAAAATGAGATCATGTGTTTCTTGCCCTGTTTCTTGCAAAATAAACGGTTTTCCAACTTCCCCACTTCCACATACATGTAGGATGATGTTGATACAAGCTTTACTATACCTATGAGCAGTGATCTGAGGTGATGGTTGTCAGACAACAGCTCTTCCTAGGTATAAGATACATCTATCAGCACACAACTGTAAATCTTGATTTGTTACTGTGGCGATTGTTGAGCAGGATGCATTACCATCTGCAGCGCTCAGATCTTCAGCCGTCCTTTGCTCCCCACACCTCAGCAAAATCAAAATGTGCCCAGAGACTGAAAGATGAAACGATCCCGCTGGTGCAAGTGTGTGAAACAACCCCCACGGCTTTTCCTTGGCTGCCTGGTACTCACCTTTCTGAAGCACAGAATTTGGGGAACGTGCAGGAAAATAGCAGATTTCTTAAATATGGCTGTGTTGTCAGCTACCCATATACCGAAGTGTGCTCTGTAGCCTGTAATTCGCTGCTGCACTGTGCCTAATTAGTGGCCTCGAAAGTTAATTCAGAACAAAATCTTAAGTGCATTTTTTTGTCCTCCCATACAGGCTATGATGGAGCAGTCCAAGAAATCGTCGCTAGTAGTTGCGAGGAGTATTCTCAACAACAAATTAATCAGTAAGAAACTGGAGCGGTACCTGAAGGTAGGTATTTGCGAAGCAGCTTGGCATGGGGTCAAGCCGGTAGCAGTGCTTCCATGCTGTAGGAATTTCATGGGAGCTGCTGTCGACTACTGAAGGTGCTTATTAGCTGAACCTTGAGGTGATTTGGGGAGGTTTTTTGATAATATGTAGGATTCCTGGTTGCTGGTCATCAAGTCTCAATGGTGCAGATAACTTAATCTGTCATCTTCTGCCCCACATGTTACACCGAACCCTGAGCAAGCAGGATGAGCAAGGGCTCTGGCTTTAAACTTTGGCCACAGACCTGACCATTGTGTGTCGCTGCTAATATTAGCATTGATTTGAATTCTCGAGGCAGTATCTGCTTTCAGGAGCTGTTCACTTGACTGCTTTCAGTGCAACCATTACTCTAAAATTATTAGGAGGATTTGCTGGCATGTAGCCGGTGTGAATTCCTCGAAGCAGCCAGAGATAAACTCGCAGCAGATGAATGTTTGTCTTTTCTTTTCAGGGTGAGAATCCTTTCACGGATGACCCAGAAGAAAAAGAAGAGCATGAGGAAGGAGAAGGGGGAGTCAGTGGAAATGCAGAGGAAGGAACAGCAGAAGGAGCAGATGAAAACAAGGATGAGGAGGAGAATCCGGAGGAGGAGAATCCAGAGGAGGAAAATCCGGAGGAGGAAAACAAGGATCCTGAAGAGAACCCAGAAGCAGAAGGTGCTGAAAATGAGGGGGACAGAGAAGAAACAGGGACAGAGACAGAAATCGAGGCACAAGCACAAACAGAGGTGGAGCCGGATGCAGAAAATGCGGAGGAGCAAACTTCCCTGCCTGCAGAGGAATCTCTCCCTGAGGAAGAAGAGCAACAGCCAGTAGAAGGTGTGGAAGTAGAAGATGAGGAGGAAGAAAGTGAGGAAGCTGCTGCAGCACAAGAGGATGAGGATGTGGAGTAAACTCTGGAGGGGGAAGCTAATGTGTAAAAGACCTGACGTATTTTGTTGTGATTTTTTTTTTTTAAACATAACTGTATCTGTGAATTTCATAACATGTGTTTTGAGTTCTCATTCTACTAAACTCACCTAGGCAATGGAAGCCTTTACCTGTAAAGTGATTTTTTTTTTTTGGAAAATAGAGGAAATTTTTTTTTTTTTACCAAATCTTCATTTTAGTAGCTAGGTTTTGTGCGTTCTCTGTTTTTTAGATGGCTTTGTACTAGGAGAATTTCCTTTTGAGCATGCGTGCAAACCAGTGCTACTTCACGATCTGGCAAACAAACCCTCTTCTCTTCCCCTTGAATTTAAACTTTTCTATATTTAACAAAGATGTGGTTTGTTCCCTTAGCCTGTCTGTCTGGAAACATCAGAAATTTGGTTCTGGGGTTTTAATTTCTGCAGTGTACGCCGTTAAGGTTCTGCGTAACTTCCCTGTGACTGTAATATTCTCCCCTGATGTTTTATTCTTCCTTTTAATGCGGAGCGAAACTAAGTGGTGTTGACATTGTATTGTTTGTAAAATGCTTTCATTTTAAAGGTGAATGTTTTGGTGGGTGGAGATAAAAGGACTATCCTGAGATTACCTGTGCCTCTGCCTTAATTTCTGGTGCCCTGGTAAAGCTTGTGCAAGGTTGGAGGCTTAGAACCAGTCTACAAACCCTGTGTCTCCATGTTCTGGTTCATGATCTGGGTTCAGCTCAACTTTCCTCTCTTCATTCAGCACTGCAGATGGAGCTGACTTAACCTGGGTTAGCAGTAAACACTTGGTTGAAGCTGTCATTGGTTAATCATCACCTGGAGTACAGATTCTCCTTCCTGAAATGAGGGAGAAATAAGGAAATTAGTTTCCATGACACTGCAGAGGTTGTTCTTGCTACAGAGGAGTGGCTGGGAGCTTTCCTGCTGGATGGGTTGATGGATGAGGATGTGCTTAGCCTTGAATCGCCAGCGTGATGCCAAATCTGGTCTTACAAGCCTCCAACTTGGTGTAAGTTGTTTGGACGAGATAAGTTTCCCCCGGCGATATGCAGAAAGGGAGATTTAAGCATTAATGTGAAGACAAAGTGCTGAGACTGCTGCTGACCAAAAACCCCTTTCCTCCAGCGTGGGTCCCTGATGGCAGCAACTGCCGGATGCTTCAGCTGTGCCCGTGAAGTCATCTGCAAGCTAACGCAATTGAGAGATGGATGAGATGAGCTCTGTGAGAGGGAACGTTTCACCTGCTCCATACCAGGGAGATTTATTACCCATGACAACACTGAGCTCAGGTCCTGAACTGTTTATCCTGGTATTGCCCACTTGCCTTCCTGAGCAGTGAACCCATCTCCTGCAGACGGACATCTCAAACTAGTCCTGGAAGATTCTTTTCCAAACAAAATTAATAGCCTGAGTCACTAAACACCTCATTGGGGCTGGAAGGAATTTGGCTCATTCCCTCCTGTGCGGGTATGGCTTGATCCTGAGGTTGACCCTGGAAGCTGTTGGGTGTTGAGGGAGTTGGCTGCTGCTTGCTTCCACCTCTTGCATAGGTTTAATTGGACATCTAGCAGTTTTGGGGTGTTTTAGCATATTAAGCCTGATCCCCCAGATCTCCCTTTGATGCGTGTTTGAGCTCAGAGCAGTGTAATTGCTGCTGAGCACCATTTGCACGCTGTGGGAATGAACAGGGTGCCTTGGAGGGTGCTGGTGGCACTGGGGAATAATTTTGAAGGCTGTAAAAGAGAAGGGGGTCCCTCAGAAGTGTAATCTTCACACATTTTTTGCTTTGAAGGCAGATGGGCATTCAGCCTAGCCACCATCATTTGTTCAAATTTAGCCTGCGCCAAGAAAAGAGTCTCGATTCTGTTGCTTCCTCTTACAGCTGCTGGCTTTTCCTCCTTACTCAGCAGAGCTTTGTGGTGATTTCCAGGTTTTTTTCTGCTTTTCTCTGTGGAAACCCTCCGATCTAGATTTTATTAGCTGATGAAAACAACTGGGCTTGCTTTGTTGAAGTGTTAAGACCTGTGCTCTGCTTGCATGGAGTTTCAGAAAGCATTATAGGGAAGTACCTTTGATTTAAAGTTTACTTAAGAAAATTGAGTTTCTTTAATTAGGGTAGGCTGCCTGTAACCTTAAATAGTGATCCTGAAAGTGGTGAGATCTCCATGAGCCAGCTGTGTTTTTTAAACACACACCCCCCCCATAAGTAATACAGTGAGTTACACCTTCCTTATACCTTCCCCTTTCTGCTTTATTTCCTTATTTTCCCCTTTCTGCTGTCCCTGTTTCTCTAACGTACCATTATACTGGCCTGAGAAATGAATTTTGAGAAGAGGGACCACTGAGGGCTGCAGGTTGTGTTAAACACACTGCTTCCCAGCTGGTTTTTCGGGAGAGGACTCTTCACCTCCTGGTCAGCAGGGTCGGTGGCTCCTCCTGTCCCCTTTCACTTGCTCCGGAAGCATTGGCATCAATCAAAGCATCTGCAGAACTTCCAGCAGGGAACAGTGAGTGGAGTTTGGACTGCTTGCTGCACTGGTTATCTTCTACCTGTTGGGTTGGGTTTTTTTTCCACCCTGATTATCAATAAGGGGAGGGAAAATCAGCTGTCAGTATGGAAGAACAATCTGTAATTAATTCCTTTCTTGGGTAATTGGGGCACAGCCTGAGTGAGGTTACCTCAGTATTCCTGAAGTTTGGTTTGGAAGGAACATCTTGCTTCCTTGTAGCAGAATCCGGCTTCCCCTTGCAGAGGTGAATGTTATCCCTTCAACAACTGCCTTTCAGGTCGATTAATAGCCAAATTGTGCATTTCAGACACTCCCCTGCTCTGTTCCACGGAGCTTTCTACCTTCTGGTGAGGGATTAATTGTACAACAGCCCCTCCCTTGGACTCTGAGCTTTGTGTTCCCTTTCAAAGGTCTGGCCAAGAGGCGAGTCTTTCCTGAGAGGCAGCTGGTGAATGTGAGGAGGTGCTGAGCCCAGATTGCCATCTGTGCTGCCATGTTGATGGGGTTGGGGTTCATCCAGCTTCTCAGGAGTGTTTGGGTCTTTACAGCTGCAACATAACCAGGCCCTTATACAGTAAATATCACTGTGGGTTTGGGTTCTGAGTCAAAATCCTTGAATTAAGTGCAGATACAGATAGGCTGTGTAGGAAATGCTTAGTGCTCATACATGTAGCATTACAGTTTTCATGGCTCTGCTCCTCTAGGATGCAGGCAGTAAACTCCAAATATCTGACAATAATTAATTAGTCGTAGTAACTAAAACCCCTTTGGACTGCTCAAAGCCAAGCAGGATGGACCTTGGTCTGCCCATGATCTGCAGGAACATCCAAGCACCTCGTCCCTAGAGATACCGCGGACTCGGAGCACGTGAGCAGAGAAAAGGAGAGGCGAGGAAGCAGAAACCGGCTGGGAAGGGCTCAGAGAAGTCAGCAGGTGCTAAAATCCTTCTGCATCAACTTCCCTGTAAATGCTTTCCCTGAACGAACTCACTCTTAAAATTGCTGACGAGTAAGCAATGGCGTAGAGTTCACTGCAGTTCCTCCTGCATGGTGGCTGCTATGAGGGACAGGCTTTAGGATAGAGGTGCTATACATCTGGCCATTGATGCAATTTACCCGTCATGAGGGTTTTTGGATGCCACCGCTTTTCCTTGAGGAAAGGAGAGCTGAATTACTGCTTTGGCTTGCTTCCCTCCACACTTTGTACATCTTCTAGCCATATCCTGTGTTTATTTGTTGGAGAACATGCAGTTAAGTGCTGTGATTCAAATTTATGCAGCTCAGCATGAATACAAGTGGCTTGTGTTGGGTTTTTTTTTTGTTTGGTTTTTTTTTTTTCCCCAGAACACCCTTATGTCTGCTACAGCTACTGTGATACCCTCAGCAGTGGCTCTGGCTTGGTGGTGGTATTTTAACTTGTATTTTCTGATTGTTCAGCCCACTATCATGTTAGTAATTACAATAATTATAATCGTGTGCACCGCTCTATAAATCCTGCCTGATCACCCCTGTGCCCAGTGCAACCTGCTTCTCTCCAAAGTGGTATTTTCGTAGCACCTAAACAAGAAGGATCTGGGGAGGGGATTGAGGAAGAATCCAGGGAAAGAAATTGCAGGAGGTTCTGAGGTGAGTTTTGGGGTGTTTTGGAGCAGACAGCCCCATCTCCCAGCAGGATTTCCTGGGGATGTGCCCGGCCTTGTACCTCTGAGGTCACCAACACTGTAGGGGCAACTCGCTTGCTCAGGTATCTTATCAGTCATGAGCAATTAAGGACGGCTGGTAGAACTTGTTTCTGTGGTCTTACATATAGAAACGTACTGATAATGCAGCAGGGTGGCACCATTTAACTCCTTACTCTGACTGTGAAGTTGCCAACAGTTTCGTGTTCATTTATTTTGATTATTTTAGATGAGAAAAACACGAATGAGACTTTAAATGGTATTAAGTTGAGGACTTCTTTCAAGAATGTATCACCCAGAGCATCGTTTCGCAGTCTGAATGTTTCCAGGCTAGAAATCCAGATGTAATCCATAAGTATTTCCCTAAGGTATGGAAATAATTTTAGTAGGATTCTGTGAGTCTCCAATCAACATGCTGACATGGCCACTCATTATTAACACAGACCTTAAATCCTCCTGCTTTCCTTCTGGAATCAGGAAGTTAATTTATCTCAGCTGTAATACCTGGCTTCTGTGATAATTTCCAGGGTTAGTGGGTAAAGATTTCCTTTAGACACCACCAATCCACCTTCTACCTCCTACAGAAGCAGCTTGGGTGTTTGTTCAGCCCTTCTGTCTAAAATAGTTGGGGTTCTCTTTGTTGAGCTCTGTATTCCCTGGGATTTATCTGAATTCTGTTAAAAATTATCATCAGCCTCTGCTTGTGCTCTTCTGGCATCTGAGAGGGATGGAATAAACCCCTCTCTGCTCTTGGAGCTTTTATTTCCCCTCTCAAACTATCTTGCAACACTTCTGCTCTGTCTCTGTCTCCATTGCGTTTTTGTGGCTGCAAATAGAACATCAAATGAAATCACCAAGCGGCAGCAGCATGAACAAAAGGTTGTTCCTTGCACAACTCAAAACTGTGGAATTTCTTGGGTTTAAATGGATTAAATTTTTATTAAAAAGCAGAAAAAAAAAAATCCTTCAGTGAGCAACAGGCATGGCTGAGCCACAAAATGGGGATATTTTGGGGAAGCACTGTTATGCCCTCACCTGGTTTTTACCTTCTGAAGGAGAAACATTGACATGATGGTCTTAACTCTACCACCGCTCCCCTCTTCCCTGATGAGCTGTTGCTGTTCAAGGTGTTTTCCTGGATCTCCCAGTGGAAAAGAGTATTTTTTCCTTCTTCCACATCTTTTCTTTTTTCTTTCAAGCTCCATTAATTGAACCTTGCTGGAGTTGAAGAATTGCTCTCTCCCTTGCAGTAAGTAGGTTCAATTTATACCAGGCAGAGCCAAGCTGCTGCAATCGTTCATCCTTTATGTAATTTATAGCGATTTCTTTTGGAATTTACAATAAAAGCATGTCCTTCAGCCATTTGTGCTTTGGTTCAGGCAATAAAGGAATGAAATGGGTCTGGAAAAGGATGTGGAGCTTGACAAAGACCATGGTGGGTTTATCGCCGATTTTGGCCTCTCCTCACCCCTTTCCCTGCTGCTGCTTGCTTTTAAGCTGCTTTTAATCTGTGTTTGGGCAAAATCTGAGGGAGGGAAAAGCTGCTCTCTCACTGGGCTGAAGCCTTCGTCACCACTGCTTTAATGGTGGCGTAGATCCAGCGTTGGGGATCCTGCTGCTGTGTGAGGTGAAGGGTTTTGAGGGAACGATGGCCCTTGGACCAAGGCGTTGTGGGCCTGGGCTGGAGGACGCCATTGCTGTGAGGGGCTGGGCAAGGGCCTGGTGTCATGGGTGGGGCCTCAGGGGAAGGTCAAGGGTCAGTCTGGGAGCTGAGGGAGCAAAAGTGAGGGGTCAAGCGGTGGGTGAGGGGCCAGGACCCGCCGGGGGAAGGCCCGCACTGTGGTGAGCCTCGTCGCCCCCATAATGCACCGTGAGGGAGAGAGCCCCCTGCCGCCGCCCAATCAGGAGAAGGAATGGCTGTGACTGACAGGAGGGA
>VYZV01003918.1:0-17105 GCA_013401275.1 Pandion haliaetus | reverse complement strand
CCACGGTGAGGCAGGCTGTCCCCCTGCAGCCCAGGGAGGTCCACGCTGGAGCAGATATCCACCTGCAGCCCGGGGAGGACCCCACGCCGGAGCAGGGGGATGCCCGAAGGAGGCTGGGAGCCCGTGGGAAGCCCGCGCTGGAGCAGGCTCCTGGCAGGACCTGTGGCCCCGTGGAGAGAGGAGCCCAGGCTGGAGCAGGTTTTCTGGCAGGACTTGTGACCCTGCGGGGGACACATGCTGGAGCAGTCTGTGCCTGAAGGACTGCAGCCCGGAGAAGGGACCCACGCTGGAGCAGTTCATGGAGGACTACAGCCCGTGGGAACGACCCACGTTGGAGAAGTTCATGGAGGACTGTCTCTCGTGGGAAGGACCCCATGCTGGAGCAGGGGAAGAGTGTGATGAGTCCTGCCCCTGAGGAGGGTGAAGCAGCAGAAACAACGTGTGATGAACTGACCGTAACCCCCATTCCCCGTCCCCCTGCGCCGCTGGGGGGGTTAGGTAGAGAATCCAGGAGTGAATCTTCTGCCCGTGAAGAAGGGAGGGGTTGAGAGAAGGTGTTTTGAGATTTGGTTTTATTTCTCATTACCCTACTCTGGTTGATTGGCAATAAATTAATTTCCCTAAATCGAGTCTGTTTTCCCATGATGGTAACTGGTGAGTGATCTCTCCCTGTCTTTATCTCGACTCATGAACCTTTCATTGTATTTTCTCTCCCCTGTCCAGCTGAGGAGGGCAGTGACAGAGCGGCTTTGGTGGGCATCTGGTGTCCAGCCAGGGTCAACCCACACAACCAGATGCATGGCTATTCTGAGGAGTGAAGCTGGGGCTTGAAAGCCTGAAGAACGTGTTAGCGAGTGCCACTTTCTGCATAGAAGCAGGGTCGGTGCCCACTACTGGAACCAAGAACTATTCCATGAACCATCCCTCTTTTTGTGGAAAAGAGGCAAACTACACCCCCAATGCTAGAGTGTGAATTTTGCTTGTGCCTGTGGGATAGTAAAAGAGGGGTCTGTAATCAAAGTGCATCTCAGAGGAATGTATGAGACCGTGAAAAGGAGGAACAAACTACGAGCTTTGCCTAATAAGATCTTAAAAAATCCGCCAACAACTCACCTTTCTCATGAATTGCCCCCCTGCTGCCAAGAAGTCTACATGCTTGTAGGTCATTATTTATGAAAAGCCCATTTGAATAACTTTGTAATACTACAGTCCAGATCAGTTAAGGTATGACCAAATCAATGTGAGGAGTACACAGGTAAGAGGTATGTAGCTTTACATGTAGAATATGATATATATCTTGCTTGACATAGCTCTTTCAACAACTTGTTCTTTTTATTTAAAAAATGTGCAGACCTCCTAAATGTGGAGGATCTTCACTTCCCAGTGAGAAAAGAGAAGGGTACAAAGATTCTTCTGAACTGTTAGTTTTGTTACAAAGATACTGTAGCATCTTAAGCATAGTGTTTTCTGAGGGGAAGTTATGCCATATGGCATGAACTATAAGAAAACTGTAAGGACATGCCTACTCAAAGAAATATGGTTTTTTGACAAATAGTGAGTCCCAGAAATATTGTAGACAACATTTTAAAAAATATCCAATGTTTTCTGTTATTGCCATTTTGGATATCCAATGTTATGTCCAATCTTCCCGTCAGACAGAGCACTTGGATTTTTTCCTAAAAGAACTCAAATTATAGATAGACTGAAAAATATTCCACTGGAAGTAATAGTCCCTTACAAACTCAAAAGCCATAATACCTGTCAGTCTGGAGTTAAACAAATGTTATTCCACTGGAAGTCTGAGACAAGAAATAAATATTTATTTAATAGCTAAATAATTCTGCTCAGTTAAACAATATGCAACATTTAGCAGCATCCTTGAGTTATTTGGTGTAGATTTGAATGATTATAACAAAAAGTTTTGATTGTTAAGATTATTATTTATAATCATCTATGAAAAATTACTTCTGGAAATATTGTTAGCAATGCTAACAGATTTTCTCTGGTGTAGGCCACTATAATGTCAATAAAATCCTATGATGGGCTTTATTTTATTATATGGGCTAGCTGTTTGTGGCACTCTTGCTTCTGAAATGCCCTTTTCAGTTAATTTTTGAGTATTTTGAAACCACATTTACTGCTTTAAATTGGAATCCCCTGATGAAATCTGAAATGTGGTAGAATATGAAGATTTATGGTAGTATAACTCACTAAAGAGAGTCTTATGTAGACATAATTTTTGTCAGTAGCTGCAATTCCAGCCGAAGTAATGATGAACTCTCAAACTATCCAGGATTCATAGCATTTAGGCTGCAATATTAGAAACTTTGTCTGATTAACCAATGTATCTGCTTGGGCTGGAAAAAACCCCAACCTAAATCAGTTTTGCTTTTCAGGGAGACTCAATCATGGCACGGTTGGCAAAATTAACAAAAGACAGGAAAAACAAGCTAGAAATTGACTATTTTTTGCTAAAACTCTCTCAAATGACAAGCAGCAGCTAAAAGCCTTTTCTTTGCCCTGGTTGTCGTTATTGATACCGTCTCAGCCCCACAGCCACATGGCTCTGTCACACAGTAGGGTAGTAACGGGCTAATGAAGAGGCTTATGCTCTTCAGAAATCCATGCCAGCATGTACTAAACTGAAGACCAGACACTGTAATTGATAGTGCTATGTGTCCTACTGTACATCGATCCCTTCTAATTGTTTTCCACCATTGTTTTAGAAAAGTGGATATGATTACCTCAGTATTTGCAGTGTTACAAACCACAGAAAATAGACCTGAAAGGAACTCGAGGTATCATATAATCAAATTCTCTGCCCTAGGACAGAATCAACTGTACCCAAGGCATTCCTAACACATTTGCTTTACCTATTTTTTATAAAATATCAATGATATAGATTCTAAAAGCTCCCTGGACAATGTATTGCAAAGCTTAATTACCCTTACCAATAGATAGAGCCTTACCTTTTTTTACATCCAACTTAAATATCCCTCCTTGCAAATTAAGCCCATTACTTTTGGGCCAATGGAATAAAGAACAGTTAATTATCTTCCTCTTTCCAATTGCTTTTTATTTACGGGAAGGCTGTTACCTTGTCTCATGGTCTTTAAATTTTCCGGAACACAGAAGTAATATAAAAAGACAGAGCTATGGGGCACATTCAGAAGTAAATTGTTGAGCAAGTGGTGAAAATATTTTGGAGTGAGAAGTAAATTTTCTATGCATTCACTATGCTTGACTGAATATATTCTCGTTATAAAGGGTTAGGAGATCAAAAATCATATATACACGTATATATGTCAAGGCAGATTGAGTTATGTTCTACTGAAATACTGAATACATTATAGGGAGTTTACCCTCTCTGTAGAAATCTTCTATCAGATTCAGCTAATTTGGGATGATGAAAGGATACATTGGGTTATTTTAGTATAAAATATTATTTTTTATTATTATTATTGCATTATTAGTAGTATTTCACATAAGGGAGTCTAAGTTTATGAATGCTAATGTTGTGAGGCAGGTAGAAAGGAAGGATATTGTCCTACTTCTCAGATGACAATAATTCCTAAAATACTTATAGAAATAGGTTTGAATTTTCCAGTACAATGAAATGAAAATATTCTAGAATAATTAACTCAATAAAAGTTGTGAAAAGGAAGAGGATTGCACTTAGTTTGTCTGAAGCCAGCGGTATGCAAGATTTGATACAGAGAAATATATGATCACCAACATTCTGTTTCTAAAACAATTTACCTAAGTAAAACTAATTCTCAGTTTATAAGGAACATCTTTAAATGTTTAGGGTATTTAAAAAAATTGAAAAAAAGAAAAGCTTTAGTTATTAACTGGCTTTTCAGGAAACAATTGTTCCCAAATGTTGTTTTATCTCAGCTTTGAAATCATGTGTATAGGCAACATATTGTTTACTTCCTTTTTCTAGATATCCCTGAACAGACATAGAAAGAAAATATTCAAGCAAAAGCTTTCAAATCGTACTAAAATCATATCAGAAAAGCTAAGACAGTAACCCAGATCCAAACAATAGAGGAAAATGTGATATTTCAAGTAAATGAATAAAAATAACTAACTAAACAAACCTAGACTAAGGTAGGAGAGTCATAATAACTCCCCCCTCCTTTTTTTTTTCTGAATTGTAATGAAAAGTAAAGAACACAATATAGTTGGAATTAGCATTAACACAGATGAAGTTGTGTTTTAATAATGGAGCATGATTGTCTTTTCTATTCCTAAAATTTCTATTCCTAAAATTACAAAAACCAAGGATTGGGACACTCACCAGGTCATTAATATAAATCAGAAAACTCTTTTTATTCCCCTGAAATCATGCTTTTACTTTGTAATTGTAAAGCCACTATGATATTCACTGTATTTTATTGATCTTTCTTCCTTTCTATATTTTTTATTAACAATTAGAATGGCTGAGAAATCCTCCTTCTCACTGCTGCCTTCAAGACCTTTCATACAGTGTTGATCATGCAAGTCTTACTCAAGAAGAAAACCTCACTAAAATCAAAGCAGGGACCCATTCCTTTAGTAATTCTTACTTTTGTTGATTGCTCATGACTAAGTTTAGCAGGTGTCATTACTGAAAAAAAAATACAGACAAAACCCCAATAAGCAAAACCCTTTCATCTTATTGGATAGTAGAAAATTTAGCTCAGACAGTAAAAGATCAGCACGGTGTGAATATTCTTGGGCTTATTATTGTGTGCAGTAGAAAGCATGGCCGAACTTCTCTACAGAAGGTGGTATTTAAATTGTCCTTTATAGTTTATTTATCTTTTTGTCTGTCTATTTAGCAGAACTTCAATATCTCCTGACACGTAGCTTCAGTGACTAGCTATGAATGTAGAAACAATGAGTCTTTCTGAGGTAAAAATGACGGACCTTCTAAGCAGATGAACTTCTGCTAAGGACACACAAGTTTCTCTTTGCTTAAATCACATCTGAGTGACCTCAAGACTTTTCATCCATAAAAAACTGCCGCTGCTGCTGCTGTGCTTTCATCTGATCCAAAGGCTGTTACAACTCCCCATCCTAACAAAGAAGAGCTATGTGTGAGGTAGGTGTTAAGACATGAAACTGCAATTCAAAGGAATTCCGAGTATGAATCCCATGGCACCATGGCAGTGCTTAAAAGCCTCTGCTCTAGAGAAGAGGAAACGGTAGGAAGAAAGGCACAGGATAGTGTAATACTATTGTGCCTTTCTTTAAACCAAGATCTAAGCAAAACATTTTTGCTTCTCCCAAGAGGCTTAATTCTCCCAGAGTTGGGGGAATTGATGGTTATAAAAGTGAGTGAGGACAGGAAGGAGTACCACAGCACACTCATCAGGGAAATACAAACAATGCTATTTGTATTCCTGGTGTCAATACTCAGTAAGAAGTGCAAAAATAACACATGCCAAGCAGTTATTTATTGTTCTGTTTTCAGAGTTAATGCATAAATCAGTGAGCACGGCACATCAATAAGGGATAGAAATCATTAAGGTGTGATTGTAATCAGACAGGGAACTGTGAAAACACTATGTGGTACTTCATACTGGTTTGCCCATAACGGCGTGCCGATCAAATTTCCTTCTGTTTGAAGAGCCTAACTGCTGAGCCTGTATTCCTAACTTGGAATTTCACCTTTGTTAGTTTTATTTCATTCCTAACCTACACAAGGTTGGCCTCCGAGTGGAAGATGTGCTAAGAAAGTACCCACTTCCTTCTTCCACGGATGTCTTGGTCTGAAGCACTACCTTTAGAAAAAATGTGTCTTGTCACTGAAATTGTGACGCAACTATGCAAAGCCTTTGTTTTGTCATTTAGTACAGAAAATACTTGATT
Source organism: Pandion haliaetus (assembly GCA_013401275.1). Classification (NCBI taxonomy): domain Eukaryota; kingdom Metazoa; phylum Chordata; class Aves; order Accipitriformes; family Pandionidae; genus Pandion; species Pandion haliaetus. The sequence continues at coordinate 11,246 of VYZV01003918.1, read as the reverse complement.
TAATCTAGTCTTCAAGCACAATATAAACGTTAAACAAAAGCTGGTGGAAGCCAAACACACACAGGAGTAGGGTTTCTAATGAAAACCGTACCATGTTTACATAGTGATTTCTACGACCTTTTAAGCTAATTCAACTTCTGGCCCACCCATAGGTTTATCAGAACCAGGGCCATGGTAGATGGGCCACCAAGTTTGGAAAGGCTGAGTCTGGCGTACTCTGCCTTTTTTGTTTAGTCTAATTGCAATGTACTGCACTGTAAGTGACCTCGAAGTCCTGTGGCAGGGTCCCTCACAGCAACAGGGGTACGAGTGAAGCCCAGAGACGTCAGTCACAAATGGCTGCGGATCTGTCATAGAACTTGCCTGAATGGGAAACAGCCATGATAACCGTTGAACCGCTGAGCACGGATGTAATTACAGGTCTTCTTTCTGGAGCTGTGCTGGGTGTGCGTGCCCAGGCGCTGGCAGGGGGGGGATCTGCAGAGATGACCTCTGTGAGGAGCGGCCGGGACTGCCCCGTGCCAGTTCCAGCCGGTTCCAACCCACCCACCGCCGGCAACGGCTGAGCCCCTCGGCCAAGATGATGGTGGCGCCTCTGGGAAAATGGAGTTAGGAAAGCAGAGAAAATAGCACAGGGAGAGAGCGGGGGTGGAGGGAAGAGCACAAAAGAGTGAGAAACAGAGGGAACACCAAGGTGATGAAAGGAGGAAGAGGAGGTACAAGAAGAACTCAGTGGCAGAGTGCGCTGGAGCAGAGGGAGGGAGAAGGACGGGAACGCAGAGAGAAGCTGCTGCCGCCTGACCACAACACTCCTTGTGCCGCTGGCTGCTGCCTGAAGGGACCGAGGGTCACTTGCCGTGATATAACAGGGGGACAAGAGGTACCTGGAGCGATGAAGAGCCTGGGAAAGGGGGAGGAAAGGTGCTTTCTCCAAGAGTGAAGTGTTTGTTAATGTCCCAAAGTTGAGTCTGTTTTGTCCACGACGGTAACTGGTAATTGCCTCCTGTCTTTACTCCCTGTCTTCATCTCAAGTCACAAGCTTTCTCATTCCCGTTTTTCCTATTTTCTCCCCCGTCTCTCTGTAGAGGGGCAGTAAGCAAGCAGCCGGGTGGGAGTTTGGCTGTTAGCCGAGGCTTACCCACCACAGGTGCAAACCTAGTATCTCTGTAGAGTGCAGACATGTAGCAAGGCCAAGAAAATAAACTAATTTGAGTGTAAATATTGATATATATCTCTGCGTGTTTATATATACTCTATATATAGTTAAGGAAAAATCAGAATGTTAAAGCCAGGCTGTGTTCCTTAAATCACTAGAAGAGTCTTGCAAACACTACTACAACCAGGAATAATTTATTTATGTCTTATTAGAACCAATAAAGGAAAGCAGGTATTGTACCTAAGAAACAATGATTATTTTTTTTTTTTTTTTCAGATAGTGTAGGTAATTTGGTCTAGGCTCATGGTATTAAAGACCACATGAGAAATATCACTTCACTTGCGTGATGATCTCCTCAGCAAATATTGCTTCAGTTTGGATAATTCAAATGTTTGCTTCTTTCCTGTAGAAAGATGATATCTTTTATTGCTGAGCCAATATTTATAACTATGAACAAATTCAGAAAAGTTATCGCTTGTTCAATTTAAATTGAATTTATGTTGATTGTGGATGTACTTAAGTCCAAAGTTTGGCACAGTTCTAGCTGTAAGCATACTTGCCAGTACAGCAAAAAAAAGATAAACTTTGAAGCAGTTTTAAAAGCAAATGAGAGCTTAACATTATCTCATTGCATTTATTGTCATAAGGATATACACACTGTGGAAAAAACTATTCTGCAGAACACCAAAATACTTTTTGACGACACATGGTCTAAATTCTGGAATGTAATTAAAATATTTCTTGATTGTTTCTTTTTAACTGAACCAAAAAAAAAAAAAAATGCTAGAAGAAACTGCTGTGTATTAGAGGAAAAAGAAGTTTCCCAAAATATGCATGTGTTTACTAATCAGACTTCCTTTTTCAATTTAAGTCCTTAACTGCATAAATATGCCTCAATACATCTTTGCTTTAAGGTCAGAGGAAGTGAGATTAAATGACTCTTCTCAGAAATCATTTGACAACTCGAACATGCTGAGTTAACAAAAGATTATTCAAACCTTTTGCTCAGATATGTAAAATATCCCATTATGAATCATTTTAACCTGACCTGTTTCATGCATGGTATCGTTAAGTCACAGCGCATAGTATAAAAGACAAATTTGAAAGACGTTACAATGTAGTTTACAAAATCTTCCCACATACTAAACCCATAAAGTAAAGTTTGTATTGTAACTCCTAGTTAATAGATGGAAGAATCCATCCCCATTCAATTCATACTTAAAAAACGAGAAATGTCATATGCTTCATGCATCCTCTCACTACAAAATAAAAAACTTCACCTAGGATGAGAGCTGCCTTTTCCTTAAGTGAAAAATATAGGTTCTACAAAGAAAATAAAAGCTTTAGAAAAAGTTCAGTTCAATAAAAACTACTCTATAGTCAATCCATGACTGTATGAACATCAGCGCCATAAAATTATTTGATATCTCTGTATGATAAAAATAGCGAACGCAGGGGTAACGACCAAAATCTGTGCTCACTTTTAAAATCTGTACGTTATTCTCCATACAGGCTATATCTATGTCTGTTCTCTAGATTTATAGAAGACTGTTGTCATATATTAATGAAAGACAGAATCATGTAATTAGATATTGACATGGCCCTGTCACTATAAACCACAGAAAAGGAAGCACAGTTTGACATTTGAGTACAAGACTTCAGTTTGCACCACTATGTGATAAGAAGCCCGATCAGTCCCTAATAATCTTTGGGTATGTTTTGAGAAGGACACACAAATAAAAAAATAAGGAAAAAGTGAAAGAAGCATTCTGAAATAAAAATTCAGTAATTGTGTGGAAAAATTTGATTGTTGTCTGGAAAGTTTCTAGGAAGTTTGACATTTCCACTGAATTAAAGTGCTTCCTTACTTTGGAAATGACAGTGCTGCCTCAACAGATGAAGAGCCATCTCCCATCTGCCGTTTTCAAGGTCTCGTTTCAAGAAATGTAAAATGTACTCCCTCCAAATGATGTGTGGTTTTTAGGGTAAAATATTACAGTGATTGAGCATCATATTCAACCGTTACATTTGCAAACATATCAGGAAGCCTGTGCATCAGATGAAAGCATGCAGCCATTATTGACTCTTGGTTAAGATCACATGCAAAGCTATTCCATTTTTTTGGAGTGGATTATGGATAAGGCTAGTTCATCTCAATATTTGTCTTGTGCCTACTATAACTTTCTGGAATCAGAAACAAACCCTATGAATGATCCTCTTATAACAAAACAGAAAGACAATAAGCGTGAAAGGGTTTTTAGGTTTTAAAAGGAAATAATTTACTCCTTTACATTAGCAGTGACAGACAACCAAAAAAACAAAGACAAGTTTTCCCATTCTCTGCTCACAATATATCCTACCACTTATGGAAATATTGAAGTTAAGGACTAACCTGCTTTAGCTTCCTCAAAATTAGTGGTGACTAGTCTTCACTAGGAAATTAAATCTAGATAACACTGCAGGTAACGCACACAACCCAGTGACTGTCAAAAATATGTAAATTGTTAAATTCTATTAAGTGGAGGGAAAATAATATGGAATAACATTATAATACTGTTACGCTCATTGATGTTACTTTGGTCCCTGAATACTAAATAAAGCTGTATTTTTCAAATTTGTAAGTAATGCCCAGGAAAGGATAAGAAAAGTGCTAGAAGCATGAGCAAGAGGTTTAAACTGAGAAATTATACATGAAATAGAAGTTAGCTTTGGATGGGCATTTGACAAAATCTTTCTAGAGAGACATAGGGTCATATGAACCATTATGGATATCTATTCATCCTTTACCCAGGATCAACACAATTTTTACGGCATTTAAGCTCTCCATGACACAAGTGAAAGGGATAAGCCAAATAACTAGAATACTGTTCCATTTATTCCTATTAATTTATATTTTCTGAATATTTAAAGTGTTACTCTTTTCTATCCTATATGAGTGCTGTTTCCCTTATTTCATAAAAATATTAGCACAATTATACTGTGTAATATAAAGGTAGTATCATGGTGATAATTATGGTGACAAAGTTAATTTTATGACAATTTTAAGAAAAAAAAATATTCATTTTTCTGTTTGGAGTTTTTACTCATTTGTTCATTCAGTTTAGTTTGAATACTTGTAGTCTCACTTTGAATCTATGAAGAAAAGCTGGACATTTTATCATATTTTTCTTGCATAAACAAAAGTGGAGATGGCAAGACCCAGAGAGATTTTGTGTAAGGGTTTCTCCACAGTTTATAACATGGAATAGTAGGGGTTTTTTGGTTGTTAAAAAAATCAAGTTATTGCTTAGGTTATTAACTCTGAAAACATGTGCATTATTTAGGCACTACAACAGCAATTATGATACTTATGCGAATACTTCTTTTTTCTAAGAAGTGAAACAAAGTCAATGGAATAAATAAATGTGTGAAGTACTGAAAGCAGAAGCCACACAAAATAAGTGAATGTAATTTATTTTAGATATGGAAGAGTGGATGTGATCAGAATGACTGTCAAAGAAATGGCCTGTTCAAAAAGGTGATGAGGACCAGAGGTATACTAGACAAATGCCGATTATATTTGATCTTGGTTCTTTGAGTCACTTCACCAAAGCTCAGGTGACTGTAGACTGAAACGTGTTTGTTAATTAAACAAACAGCAAATAGTTGCAAATACACCAACCTCTGTCAAGCACTTCTTCAGCCAAGTAGTGGAGATTTATTTCCGAACCTGGTTTGGAAGCTCTGATTCTCACAGCAAGAGGTGTCAGCTGGAGGAAAGGCCTGCTTGGAGAAGTGTGCTTAGAGAGACAGAAATTATTATTTTCCTGAAATGAGGCTGGTTTATTGTTTACCCACACGATTCAAGTCTAGTACAGACCAAATAAAAATCCTGGCACATAAGCAACACAAATAAAAATTTGGTTTTGGCCTAGGAGGCAGCTGGACTCAGTCATACACCATCCATCAGGCCTGGCTTGATCCCTGCTTGCATGAATTTGCTTAAACATTGGGCAAGTGAGGTCAGAGCTGTTAGCTGAAACCACCATCCAGTGACAGGTAACTTCTCTGATGCTGCCCTAAACTTGGTCATCGCTTCTTCAGCTACAGCTGACAGTTGAAGAAACTATTTATTTGCTTGCTTGCTACTGCTTTCCAGTACTGAGTTTCTTAACTACCATCCAGACTGCAATTAAGACGTTCAAGATCTGGGGAGAGGATTGGCTTTCGTCTTACTCGTGCTGCTGGAGGGTGCAGAAAGCAAGCTGAGTGCAAGGTGTGGGATCTCCTTGTAAACTACCTCAGCTCTGCTGAGCAAGAACATGCACATGTGTAGTTACTCTAGAAACTAAGGGACAACTTTCATGGGATTACCTATTATTCTCTAGCAACTCTCTCAGCTATCAAAACTACTAACATTGTTCCTTATCTGCAAAATGCATTTAACAGTATTTATTTACATCCTGGAAGTCTTGTGAAGATAAAACACTAAGACATAAAGTAAGATAGCTAATTTTTTTCCTAGCAAATCTACTGTTGAGCCAGCAACTATTTGCCTGAGAAGCCCATGTGGCATAGCACACCTATACCTCTATACTCCCAGGAGCAGGGACACATGTCCAGGTTGGGTCCAGGAAGCTGTTCACAGCTTATGTTAATATCCGTACTTGGCACAGATTGTCTGGACTGAGCCAACTGACCTGCATCACAGCCATGCCAGGGACTGCCTTAACAACTGAACAGTATGATAAATTCCATTTCAGTCATTAAGCCTATACCTTAGTCCTGTTCAGTTTATTTGTATGGAGGTCATGTCTCTGTACACTTTATTCACCTTGTCTAGTTCACTAGAAGTTCCCTTACCATTTCATATCATGTAAGAGACTAAGTGGATAGGATTGCAGCTGTCTAGAATTTTTTTTTTTTGACAAGACAAAAAGGAAACGTGGGTGAAACCTACAAAATTTCATGGAAACATGCAATTTTCATAGTAGACAGGTAAAAGAGTTTGTAGATAAAAATGAGGGCATAACCCTCTTCAACTGATGTTAGATTGTGGCACTTACCTAGGGAATGGATGGCCAGTATCAAACCTCACCGCTTAATTGAAAGTAGTTACCCCCTTAATATAAGCATTGACTGTTTGCCTTCTGTTTGCTTTACAATGAAAATAAATTGCAAATTTCTTAATTTTATTCAAGAAAACAAATAAATGTAAAATCTCAAAACTCTTCTAGGATGAAGTTTTTGCTGACCTAGTAGGTTAGTGAGTGTCTTCTAAAAACATCTTTAGATATTGCACATTAACTTGTAAGAGCAAACATAACTTCCTTAAGGACCCATCTTGGGAACAGTTAGTCTGTAACTATCCTTGAGTCTAGAATGCTGAGTGATCTGAGCCTGGATAGCAATGAAATAAAAAGGAGAAACAATTATAATTTAAAAAAAGCATTGGTACCAAAAATAGAAGAATAATACTCTCACAGGACAGGATTATGACCAGTACACCCACCCCAAAAAAGACAGAAACTTCTCGACCACTGGAAGGGAAGAGTTAAATCAGAAGGCAGGGTTTGGGGGTCGAGCTGCCCGGCCCACGCGGTGACTGGGATCACGTACACAAACTGCCCCCAGTCAGGTACCCGCCGAAAACACCTCGGCCAACGGAACGCCTCGGTTGAGAGAAGTTTCCAGGCCCCCGACCACACGTGACCACAAGCCCCGACCCGACCTCGGGTATAAATGGAGCCGCCCGAAGACCCGTTGAGCCAGTCTTCCTCGGAGCAGCGGGTCTGACGTCGGAGACCTCCCCGTCGATTGGGACGCCGTCTAAGGAAACTCCCTGGGGTTCAGCGCCTCGCCTTATCGGTGAGCGGTGTGCGCATTTTGAGTCATCCTTCTAACCTTAGATTTGGTCACAGTTCGTGTAGTGATGGTTCCCAGCTGACATCCTGAACCCGTAACTCAGTTGTGCTTGTCACAGGGCTTACGGCCTAATACTCCTGTTCAGTCTGGCTGTTATAACTCAGTACCACGTAACATTCCTGTTCAATGCGACTGTTGCATTTTGGTATCATTAAAGAAAATTGACTTTTGAAATATACTGCTGTCAGCCTAGTGTTTCTGTGACAAAAATGTATTCAGAATACTTCAATTTAGATAGGAAACTATATAAAGGTTAAGAAAAAAAGTAGAAGAAATAAGAGTCCAAATACTTAAATACTGAGATTACCGTAAATCAGTTTCTAAGAAAACATGAGAATAGAAAGTAATTTAAATACATACGTAAGATACAGAAGTATAGATATTAATATGACACATGTAGGTAAATGCTTGGAGTATATTAACAAGTCAAAGGACAGTGGACATAAAAACCCTATCATTTTTACTAAAATGATAGTTTAAGAGAGCATTGATCCAAATCCATAACCATCACATAAAATATTCATAAAACCCACAATGTGGACTCAATGAAAAAAAAACTTTTAATGCTTAATTAAACTTTTGTGGCACTGTAATTTGTAATGAGAGCAGAGATAGATAATCTTAATTTCCCAAGGGTCTGAGATGATCAGAAACCAAACATGCAAGTTTCAAGTAACTTTTTTTTAATAGCTACTTGTTTTGAAATATGAAGGTAGAGCCTCACACAGATTTTTGCAAGGTCTCTATGACAATAGTAAACCCTACTAAATTCTGAACTGCTTCAGACAGAGTATTTTTTCAGTGATTTCCAGCTCTTCAAAGAATAAGCCTTTCCTGACCTGAAAGCTCTCAGAAAGCTTCCCTGTAATAAAGTAGTCAGTTTTTGAGGGAGCCCCTGGCAGCAGAATGTGGTTAGAAGAGGTCACCTTGAAAATATGAAAATTGCCGAAATTCAAAATCCGTTTGAGCAGCAAGAAAGTCTTCAAAAAATCCCTCAACTTACTAAATCTTTGAGCAGAAATTCCTCTCCGTTTCACAGTAACCCACTCACCCTCTTGGGGATAAGGAATATTTGAATGGTAATGAGGTAGAAATAGTTTCCCCAAGACATTCTCAGTGACAATATTCTTTATGCGGTGTGAATTTTCAGAAAAGTGCTCGGTCAGAATAAGGATCATCCCATATTTATACACCTGACAATTTTTAAAAGTGCAACAATATCTGGAAATGAATGTTGAAAAATCCACATAGATGGCAGAAGAAAAGCATAAATACAATTAAAAAGTATAAATACAACTTCTACTATCAAGTGAAATGTCTGGGACTTGCACAATAAAGTTTTTAAAGAGTACCTAAGTAATGAAAAAGTAAAGTAAATGACCTTTACTCTCTTACTACTAAAATGATCTAAATATACCAGCAGGGAAATAGAAGTCCCTAGTATAAAACAGATTTTCCTGGTAAAAGAGAAAGGATTGAGAAAAGGAGTTTAAAAGTATTAGAAATTCCATTTGCTGGTAAGAATTATATATTCTTTATTTTCATGTTCTCCTATTATGCTTTTGTGAGGCAGTCTCTTAGAAGAACAACAAAAACAAAACAAAAGAAGAACAGAAACCTAAAACTCAATGCGAAATATACTTAACATTTGTCACCTGTGGAAACTCGAGGTGGATAAACAGCATAGATTGTTTTAAGAGAGAAGGGACTAAAGTTGGAGAGGTGAGATCATTGCACAGGGCTATATAGCAGGTCAGGGGAGAACCCAGCAGAGAGAAAAGGTATCAGATTGTTAGTTTGCATTGCTTCAATACCGGCTAATTTAATTTGCCCCATGCTAATTTATAGCACTCCATATAAGAGAATAAGTAGGACTTCTGTATTTTGATCTACAGTGCTCTTTCTTATTGAAAAATCGTTCCCTCAAGCTTAGCTTCTGTGAAGCAGAGCTCCAAGTCAATGTTCTGTCCTTCCTGGAACAAGCTTTGCCAGAATACCAAACATTGAGCTGGGCTCTCCTGGCCTCAACAAGAACTGCATCAACAGGACTTAGAAAAAAAGGCTATCCACCTCTTCCTACAGTTAATTAAGATGCATTTGGTCCTCTTTTTTTCTCACGTTAGCCTGACATGCAACAGGAACAGATTCTTTTAAGTCAACTAAGATTCACCGCTGCGGAACAGCTTATGAGAAGTCTGAATCCAGTATATGATCACAAAGGGGAAAAAAAATTCCCCACTTCTGATGAACACTGGCAAGCCATAAAGGTGAAATTTACTTAGGTAACTGGAAAACGTGTCTTGATACATTGGAGGAAATACCTCATCTCCATAGAGGTGTTAAAACTACAAAAGTGAAAAATCCTAGTAAGAACTGATATTTGCATTTCAAGAAGAAATTACTGATTTTGATCTTAGCTACCCCTTTCCCCCTTGTGTCAGCCTATTCACTTCTGCTAACACCCACATTATTGCACACCAAAAACATAAATATAAAAACTTTCTTCAAATATATCAGAAGTGTTCTGCCAGGAAGTCTGTGGGGCATTAAGGGGATCATGGTAAAATAAAGAATAGTCAAAAAAGATAAAACCATAATAATTAAATGTATTCTTTGTTACCCGTGGAAGAAACTGAGGAAGTTCCCATATTGGAAACCTTTACAAGGAACTTAGAGGAGGTGTGGAAATAAAATGCTTCTGAAAGTGAAATGCTGGAATAGAAGGAAATTAGGAATTGCTAGGTTAGGAAGCAAATTTCTAAAATGAAAAACAAATCACCAGCACCAGATAACATATGCCCGTGAATTCAAAAGGATTATCTCCTTTCTCTTAACTGCAGTGAGTGATATCTTACTTAAACTGTCCTTTCAGATCTGGAGGGGGCCAAATATGATGCCTCCACAAAGTGAACATAAGGGTTTACCTTATAGTAAATTGTCATCCTCACTTTACAGGTGTCTGGCGGGAGAAACAAAGCATGGATAAATAACCTTTAGACAAAGGTACTTATGACAGAGTCCTTGTAATAATTACAGGCAGATTTTCTTTCACTCTCCACACCATTTCTTTTTTCAGTAATATTTCCTAGAATGACTAGCTATGAAATAAGTCAAAGAGTCAGGAAATAGTCCAAAGCTATTATAAATGGAAATTCAATTTAAAAAGAATTCAGAAAGAGTACAGGCAAAAAGAAATCAGCTGATGATAGACATAGAAGAATAATAGAATCACGTGTGCTGTGTAAACAAGCTTGCCTATCTTGCTGTGTAATAAATATGCAGCTGCATATACACTGCTGTCATCTCAAAATTTGCAAACAGATTTGTGAAGCATATCACACAGTCCATACTATATGTTAATGTTCAAATTTTAGTATAAGGTACAGTTCAGTTTTGTCTAGCATAATAATAATGATTTCATGTATGAACCACTATCAGATATATGGAATGCCACTTTAACTTTGCATACACACAACTCCTGTTGGCTGCTAAACAGCTTATATTAGCGTCATATGTGGAAATGAACCTTGCTAAATTTTCAGTATATAAAAGGTATACTGAACAATCTTAAAGACACTGATATAATTCTCTTAAGATCCTCATATGCTGACTTAAAAAAAATTTTTGCATAGACCAGTAACATCTGTAGAGTATGAAATTATAAATTTTCTTTTACATAAATAAATTTAAAAACATGGCACAAAAAGTTGGGTTGTGTCCTTCTTGTCACAGTAACATACAGTATTCTGTGTACCACTTTCACTGTGCCCTTTTTAAACCTGAGTGGACTTTCTGCAGGATCCTACCTTGTTATGTGTATTTAAAAGTTAGAGTACACCATGGTCTAACTTGTCATACTTAATTAGTAACAGGAATTTCAGCTTCCAGGTGAATTTTTACCATGCTTACAATTTTCAATTACTTTTAATATTGATTTTTTTTTTACAAAAACTTCAGCATAAATAATTAATTTTGACTCTTCCAAGCATTCCATACTAAGGAAATTTGTTAGGAGCTTTTGTATCGACTAAGAAATTAGCTTTTTATATCAATTTTTTTTGTCCCAGCAGATACTTTACCATTGAATTAATGATCATTATCATAACCTTAAAAAATGAAATAGTTTGCAATTTTCCTGACATCTTCCAAAGGCTGGGTACAATGAGCCTTATAAACAGCGCAAGGG
>VYZV01003914.1:16023-43005 GCA_013401275.1 Pandion haliaetus | reverse complement strand
TCAATTTTTCAGAAAAGTAATGATCAGCACCTGTGCGGAAGAATCTTGGCAGCAATTGGTACCATATGGGCCTGGGACACAGTGAACTTCTTTCTTCTGGAATGGACACTACAACCTATCAACCAGTTTACTGACATAATCCATTTCAAACCACACCTAGTCCAAATCCAGTTCTTCAGACTGGTGGAGTCCATAGTGCTAGACCTGTCCTATGTCCCCCATGAAATTTTGAAGAAGGTTCAGTATTTGATAAAGGAGAACATAGTGCCATTCTGCACGTTAACAGCTCTCCGGTGCCTTCTCAGCATGACCAAGAAGGACCTGTTATTCAGTGACATATTCCGTGACTCTGGGCTCTTAGGCCTACTGCTGGCACTTTTGAGGAAGCAAGCCAAGATCCTAAGGAAGTCAGGTACAACTTAATGTCATTCATGATGACTGCTGAAGTAGGCAGATCAATAGGAATGAATGAATCTCTTTCTACAGTCAGTTTATAAATTTTATATACTGAGTAGCTAGATTTTGTCTGCAAGCCAACTGGCCTAAGTTTATGACATACTAACCTGGGTCCTCTCTGAAATCTTAGTTGTTTTATCGTCCTGTTCACTAGCATAAACAGTTCTGGGCTATTCTTCACCGGTGTACGATGAATTATTCTGGAAGGTACCATTCAGCCCACACTTGTAAACAGGTCTCAATTTGGTGTTCTCTAGGATGCCAGCTTGAGTGTAGAGGGAGAAAGAGTTTTCCACACTGCTTAGTTCCTCTGAAAATAATGATCCTGAGGACTGATGATGGAAAGCAGTTTCTTGCATTTTGGCCATATATTACCTACAATTACTACCACCTATTGTCATCTATAGTTATCTCCTATTATGAAAACAAAAAGGTAATAGTCCTGGTTTGGTAATTGTGGGGTTCAGCTGACTTAGGGGACAGACTCACATATTTAGAAGCTTTTAACTGCTATTTTAAAGAAAGAAAAATGCATTATAACATCCTTTGTGCTGTATGATTTGGGAAATGCCTCTAAATTTCAGTGCAATAGTCATTTAATAAAGGAGGAGGGACCCAAAGTACTAGGTATTACTTCTGACGCAGCAAGCACAATTGAATTATTTATACACATTTATTCCAAGCAACAGGAGGAATATGAATTGCAACAAAAGTTCCAGAGTGCAGACATCCATTACCTGCAAGGACACTTAGATTTGCGTTCTTGATGTCAGAGAACTAGAGTTGTGTACAAGAGTACTTTTTATAGAATGAGTGTTTGAATGGCTATGTAATTTGTAAATTTAGACACATGGATGAAGAGAGACAGTTAGGAAGATGCTGTGTGAAGTGATCACTACTTCCCTCTTTTGGCTTTTGGAAATTTAGCCTGCAAACTTCAAGACTTTTAGATCTAAAAATAGCCTACCTTACACTGTCTCATCTTGGAAATGATTGCCTTTGAACATGCAGGAGGTTTCTACTCTTCACTTTTAGTTTAGGTATTTAATAATACCTGTTGCTATAATATTTTACCACTTTATAGCTCATAATCTGTAATGTGCTTTTATTCGTGTGTGTTCCTACCAAGTATCACAAAACAGGTAACTCTACATCAGTTGGGAAGTGGAAACACCGCTATTACCAGTATTGCCTATAGTTATACAGGAGACCTGGGCTGCATCACATAGAATCAGACCTGTGTTTCCCAATCCCAGACTAGACCCTGATGACTAGACAATGCCCTGTCTGTATTTTGTTGCTTGTTTTAGGGTTCAAGTACCTTGTAAGTAATATTTAAGAGAAAACTAGAATTTGCTGGAAAACTAGTTTTCCTTTTTTGTTTAATATATTTTAGCTACAGTTAACCATGTCTTGTATAAATTGTATTACGACTTTTAATATAATGACAGCTGGAACACATCTGCCTGGTCTGGAAGAAGGCACTGAGAAGGAATTAAATGCTGTGATGCTGAAGATGGTGGCTGCCCTTACAGTGAGGTCTGTGAGGAACACTGGTAAGAAATCACATATGACTGCATTACCTTTGTGATATTTGGTGGTAAGTGGCCACGATGCCTCTTAAGGAGCACCAACAAATTTTCCAACTTTTGTGCTTCAGTGAGAAGTGGAGGACAAAAGCTAGAAGTGTAGGGATAACAGTGTTATACCAGGAAGAAATGTGGCAAAGATATTCTCATCCTGCATAATGAGCCTTATCCCAGTAGTCACCCTGCTTCCCTCATCCATGTGGATACTCCTGAAGTGTTTACATAGAAAACACAAACTTACCTTGTGGAAAACAAGACCATGTGTGTAAGTTTTGTGTATTGTTTGTTCATCCAGATTTTCTTCCATGGTATCTATTACTTGAAATCTTGATGAGATCAGATGCATGCTGAGTAACACCCTGTTGTGGTTTAAGCCCAGCTGGTAGCACCTGCTCACTCACTCCTCCCCCCCGCCCCCAGCCCCAGTGGGATGATGATGAGAAAATATAAAGAAACGCTTGTGGGTTGAGACAAGGACAGGGAGGGATCACTCACCACTTACGGTCACGGCAGAAGGCAGACTCAACTCAGGAAAAAACAAAATCAATTTAATTTACTACATATAAAATCAAAATGAGGATAATGAGAAGTAAAATCCAAATCTTAAAACACCTACCCCTCACCTCTCCTTCCATCCTGGCTCAATTCCTCTCCCGGTTTTCTCTACCTCCTCCCCCCAAGCAGCGCAGGGGGACAGGGAATAGGGGGTTGCAGTCAGTTCGTCACACATTCTTTGGCACTCTTTCCACCTCAGTGGGAGGACTCCTTGCTCTTCCCCTGCTACAGTGTGGGGTCCCTCCCATGGGAGACAGTCCTTCATGAACGTCTCCAACATGGGTCCTTTCTGTGAGCTCCAGTTCTTCATGAACGTCCCTGGCATGGGTCCTTTCTGTGGGCTTCAGTTCTTCAGTCACAGGCTGTTCCAGCGCGGGCTTTCCCATGGAGTCATGGCCATCTTTGGGGGCATCCACCTGCTCTGGCATGGGCTCCTTCACAGACTGCAGGTGGGCATTTGCTCCCCATCTCACCATGGGCTGCAGGAGCATCACCTTCTCTGGCACACCTCCTCCCCCTCCTTCTTCACTGACCTTGGTGTCTGCAGAGGTGTTTTTCTCACATTCCAATCTCCTCCCCCGTTGCAGGTTTCTCTTAAATATGTTATCCCAGAGACACTACCACCATCGCTGATGGGTTCGGCCTTGGCCAGAGGCGAGTGTGAGTTGGAGCCAGGGAAGCTTCTAGCAGCTTATCAGAAGAGCCACCCCTGTCGCCCCTCCCCTGCTACCAAAACTCCGCCACATAAACCCAAAACACACTCATAAATTTAGTATTGGCGTACCTAAGAGGTATATGTGTGAGGAATCTTGTGGAATGTAGTAATACAGAAGTAAATTCTTCTGAATACTGGAATCCATGTCTGCAGCATCTTACGCAGTGCAAATATATTGTCACAAACTATCAAACAGTCCCCTTCATAAAGTAAAGAGATGTTTAAGCTGAAAACTAATAAGGTATCTTTTCATTCATTATTTTATTGGGAAGCAGGCTTGAGAGGCGGGCCTGTGCGAACCTTATGAAGTTCAACAAGGCCAAGTGCAAGGTCCTGCACATGGGTCAGGGCAATCCCAAGCACAAATACAGGCTGGGCAGAGAATGGATGGAGAGCAGCCCTGAGGGGAAGGACTTGGTGTTGGTTGACATGAAGCTCAACATGACCTGGCAATGTGCATTTGCAGCCCAGAAAGCCAATTGTATCCTGGGCTGCATCAAAAGAAGCGTGACCAGCAAGTTGAGGGATGTGATTCTCCCCATCTACTCTACTCTTGTGAGACCCCACCTGGAGTACTGTTATGTTCAGCTCTGGGGCCCCCAACATAAGAAGGACATGGACCTGTTGAAGCAATTCCAGAGGAAGGCCATGAAGATGATCAAGGGGCTGGAGCACGTTTCCTGTGAAAGCAGGCTGAGAGAGTTGGGGTTGTTCAGCCTGGAGAAGAGAAGGCTCCGGGGAGGCCTTATAGCAACCTTCCAGTACCTAAAGGGGGCCTACAGGAAAGCCAGAGAGAGACTTTTTAGTAGGGCCTGTAGTGATAGGACAAAGAGTAATGGCTTTAAACTGAAAGAGGGTAGATTTATATTAGATGTAAGGAAGAAGTTCTTTACTGTGAGGGCAGTGAGGCATTGGAGCAGGTCGCCCAGGGAGGTTGTGGATGCCCCATCCCTGGAAGTGTTCAAAGCCAGGTTGGATGGGGCTTTGAGCAACCTGATCTAGTGGAAGGTGTCCCTGCCCTTGGCAGGGTGGTTGGAACTAGATGATCTTTAAGTTCCCTTCCAACCCAAATCATTCTATGATTAGAAACCATACTCATCCAGTCATTTTATCCCTACTTGTTCTTGGGCCATTCAGTTTGTGTTGTCTGTAGCTTAAACAGCTGCTCTTGCCTCTCCTGCTATAGTTGTAGAAATGTGGCACTTCATACCAACACTGAAAATCTGCCTGTGAGAACTACAAGTAAAGGCTAGTTTAAGTAATAAATGATACTGTATTTGTCTCCAGTTGTTCTGAAGGACTATGGAATGGTGCCATATATCAAGATATTTTTGGATGATGAGTGCTACAGGAGTGCTACTCTCAGCATCTTGGAGCAGCTATCAGTCATCAATTATGAAGAATATATGAGCATTATCATTGGGGCCCTCTGTTCTTCTACTCAAGGGGAACTACATCTGAAACTAGATCTGCTGAAGGTAATTAATGTGGCTTTGCACTTGGTTTTTGTTTTCTTGGAAACTGCTTGACTTGTGGCAAATTGTTCTTAATCTCACCCCTGGTACTGTGTTTGTTCCAAGCAGGTAAGTGCAGAAGAAAAAAGAGCTATGAGCCAGTGTTTGATTCTGGTAAATTGGGCGTTTTGATTTTTAGTGAAGTGTCTGTGGTCAACACCTTCACTCAGTATCAGATTGTGAAGTATTTTGAAGACTTAAATAGTAATGCAGAACGGAGAAATGGAAATGGCAAACGGCACAATTGTATGAGCAGTTCTATGTAATGTGACAGAGAAAGGAGAGACAAATGTGAATGAAAGTGGAGGAGATGTGAAGGGTGGATGTGAGACGAGGTAAAGGAGTAAGATTGGAAGGGGCAGGGTAGGCATGAGATGAACATCTTGATTCTGATAAGTTTCCCAGGTTGAAACTTTGCTGTCCTTAATTTTGTTACCTCTCACATACACCAGTGTCATGGAAAAAGAGATGTGGGATGATGGAATGGAAGAGTCTTATGAATATTTGGAGGAAGAAATTACAACTATTCATAGCCTCTATTGTGTTTATAGAGGGTCTGATCCATAAGCAATGAAGCAGGGGAAAGAATCAGTGTGCTTTATTTTGTTTAGATCATAGGCTTCAAAATGAAAAGCAGCAGTGTTGTAAGCACTGATTTAAAGGTTCATTCTATCTTCTCTACCAAGTGTGAACTGAATTCACCTTTCAGCACAATATAGCAGCTGCTTCTGTGGTAAAAGAACCATGTTACTTTAAAAAAACAAAAATGTGACAAAGTTTATAGCTTTCATATGAAACAGTAAACTTTAACAATATTTGTGGAAAAGTTGAGTACAGTGTCCAATCTAATATGAAAATAAATGCAGCTTCAGTGTCTAATTTTGACAAATGATAACTGTATTAAAGCATAATGTAAGCAAATGAATTTATTATGTACACCCGTTGGGACTGTGATTGTGTTACACACAAATTCAGATTGATTTGCTAATATATATTTAGCTGTTAAAGCCTGAGCCCAAATGCAATTAGCACTGCCGTATTCCATCGTGACACGTGGACAATTATGACGAATAACAAATAATGGAATGTGAAATAAATTCTGTTAACATTAACTGGGTTAGGGGGTTTCCAGCAGACATCAGTTTTATAGATTCAAGACAGGGGAATACTAACTCATAGGTGATTAAATTCTAACTGAGTTAGAGCTGGAGGAAATGTGGTTACTGTTGACCTTCTCTGAAATGTGTTAAAGCCATCCTGATAACTTCAACTCTGAGTTATTAAATTTACTCCCTGTTCAGAAGTTCAGAAGTCTCTGCCTGGCTTGATACATTATCATACAAAATTGAATGACAGTAATAGACTTCCCCCTCCCCCTCCAGTTCTGGCAACTGTTTCTCACAGTCCTAGATCCTGTTACAGGGAGATATATTCATGTTAGAAACTGTTCCTCTTCAGCAGGCTGTGAAGTGAACCTCTTTCATTGGATATCTGTTGGGAAACTTGATATGTAAAATTATCCCTTTCCAATGTGAAAAGGTACAGCCTCAAATTTGAAAGGTCCCTGGTGTCTGAAAGAGCATAATGTTTACAAAATTAATTGTGCAACGTACAAAAAACCTGGGGTGGATTACATTCAAATACAGTAGACTGTTTCCTTGCAATCTCTTTTTTCTTACTAATGTTACTTACACCACTACAACTCTTAATAACTTTTCTAGATTTGTTTTAAAATGGCAAGCCCATAGCATTCAAAATTTACAAGTGGTATAGGTTGGTTTTCATGCATGTGTAATATTGTCAAGTGGCATTCACTTATAACCTGCTTTAAGCCCACTGAAGTTAGAGAAAATCTAATGACTTCATTATCTTGGCATCCGACTCTTTATGGCTTTTTTCCTCCAAAGTGTTGTGCGAGCTTTAAAAATACCTCTGCTGAGAGAGGGAATTTTTATTGTCTTTATTAATGAGGAGAGCCTGCTGCTTGCAGTATTCTTTGGGCCATCCTGTGTCGCTGCTTTTTTGGAAAGGGTCTGCTCAGTCATATGAGCAAAAGTCTAGTGTGGCTCCTCGTGTATTCAGGGCTTTAGGAAGACTTGCCTATAAAGAGCTGTGCCACCTTCTCAGTTGCTATATCAGGCTATTTACAGTTGAATCTCTGCTTTCATTTATTTAAGGCAAAGGCAGATTTCTTGAGAGAGTCTGAGAAGACTGATGAAAGAACAGCCAAAGGTCTGAAACTACCTCTGGCCAAACTGACTGGGATACGTAATGCAGGAAATCTGATTTCTTTGCTTACTCCTGTGAGCGCTATTCTCTACCTGTCAGTCTGACTCCATGGGTTGCTCCTGAGAGTGCAAATCTTGGTTGTTTGACTTATTGGGTGTATGGGGGAAGGGAGGAGGAGAAAAGTTGTGCAGTGGTGGCCTTTACTTTGACCGACTGTGGGGTTTTTTTGTTTTTGGGGTTTTGGGGTTTTTTTGTCAGAGAGTGAAATTTCAGTGAAAGAATTTTGGTACAAACTTGGAATTTTAAGATATTCTAAAGCTTCTTTGTCCCTTGGTTTATGTGCTTCTTTTGTCTCCTTTCTTCCCAATGTTTGTAGTCACTCCTGAGGATACTGGAGAGTCCCAAAAGCCATTCAGCTTTCAGAACCTGCAGTGGATTCAATGGACTCCTGTCCCTTCTCTCAGATATGGAAGGTGCATTGCAGGACCCTCCATCTGGGCTGTGGACAGCAGTTGGACAGAACTACATATTGGAGCTTGTTTTCTACACACTTCAGGGGATATCAGCAGCCCTGCACCTGGACCCTGTCAACAGCTACTTCTTCCAGAGGAATGGTCTCTTTGAAAAGATGGCGGAGGATCTCGGGTCACTTGGATGCTTCTGGACACAAGGGGAATGGCAAATCCCTGTGACCCTTGAGAAGACAAGGACCTTTGCAGAATTCTTGGATGCAGCTTTCTGCTCTTCAGAACCTTTCCCAATGTGGCTAAAGAACTGCATATGGATTCTGAATTTTCTTGATCACATGGTCAAAGGAACCCTCCATCTGGAGAGCTACTTCAAAGAGAGAAAGCCAGAGATGGGAGAGACATCAAGAGATGATCAGGACGGACCCCAAGCTCAAGAAGAGCCTCCTGTTGTTTTCAAAAGACTAGGCAACAAATTGCCTGCCTCTGCCTATAGGCAATGGGGGAACCCTGAAAAGAAGTAAGTCTTTATTTACTACAGGAAATAGAATAGTAAGACTGGTATCTCCTGAAGGTTCTGACACATGCAATGTGGGAGCAGGAATAGGCTCTAAAGAAAAGGTTTCTGGGACTTGAAGCTTGTCTTTAGTCTCTGCTTGAATCTGTCCCGATCAATTTTGACTTTTTCAATTATGTGGGAAGCTGTTTCCAGTCACCTGGTACATTAAAAATAAAAACTATTTTAAGTTATTTTAAATGCTCTCCCATGCATGTGTGTCCAGACATGTGTACAGAGACACACACTCTCACTCATTTACTCATACAGCTGAAATAGAGAAAATTGGAAAAGGAATAATAATGCTGCCTGCCTCATATAATGAAGGATTATATCAAAATATATATCCTTTGCAGGAAGAAGAGGCTACACCAGAAATCAATGTAGCTGTCAGCTGTGAATCAATTCCGAATAACTTGCATTTCATAACTTGTGAGATCTTCTGCACCTTCATGTGTCTGTAGCTTGATCTTGAATCTCTCAGTCCTTTCCTCAAAAATGTTTCTGGTTGTAGTTATGCTTAAAAAGGCTAAGTTTATAACTGTGAGATTCCTTCAGCCCTTATTGCAGGTTATTCCACAGTCATCTTCCACGTTTTAAAGACCAAGTCATTAGGTCTGCCACTTGTAGCTAGCAGTCACTGAAGTCAGCAGAACTTTCATTCCCTGAGTATGGAGGCAGGCTGAGTAAGTGTTTCGGGTCATATCTGTACTGGTTTGAAGGAACTGGGAAAACCTGCAGTAGATTTCTTTGCTCCTTGTGCAGCTGATTTTAAAATAGTCATGGAGAAGTTTGCTCCCTATCACCACTCTTTGAGTTACACTGGAAGCTTCTGGTTAGATACTCAGTGCTGGGGAGAGGAGTTGGTGGCTCAGGAGGAATGCATACTCTTTTCAAAGTAGATCTTCCTAGCCTCAATGAGGAGAACATGGGTCAGTGTGCGGAGGCTGCATGGATGGTGGTGGTTGTAAGAAGTCCATAGCCTGTAGCTTAAGTGTGTGGATAAGGGAGGCTCAGGGAAGACCACAGAACCATAGAATCATTTAGGTTGGAAAAGACCTTTAAGATCATCGAGTCCAACCATCAACCATGCCCACTAAACCATGTCCTGAAGTGCCTTGTCCACATGCTTTTTGAATACCTCCAGGGATGATGGCTCCACCACTTCCCTGGGCAGCCTGTTCCAATGCCTAACAACCCTTTCAGTAAAGAAATTTTTCCTAATACCCAAACTAAACCTCCCCTGCCACAACTTGAGGCCATTTCCTCTCGTCCTGTCACTAGTTACTTGATAGAAGAGACCAGCACCCACCTCACTACAATGTCCCTTCAGGTAGTTGTAGAGAGTGATAAGGTCTCCCCTCAGCCTCCTTTTCTCCAGGCTAAACAACCCCAGTTTCCTCAGCCGCTCCTCATAAGACTTGTGCTCCAGGCCCCTCACCAGCTTTGTTGCCCTTCTCTGGACACGCTCCAGCGCCTCAATGTCTTTCCTGTAGTGAGGGGCCCAAAACTGAACACAGTACTCAAGGTGTGGCCTCACCAGTGCCGAGTCCAGGGGGATGATCATTTCCCTGCTCCTGCTGGCCACACTGTTTCTGATACAGGCCAGGGTGCCATTGGCCTTCTTGGCCACCTGGGCACACTGCTGGCTCATATTTAGCCGACTGTCAACCAGCACCCCCAGGTCCTTTTCTGCCGGGCAGCTTTCTGGCCACTCTTCCCCAAGCCTGTAGTGTTGCATGGGGTTGTCGCGACCGAAGTGCAGGACCCAGCACTTGGCCTTGTTGAACCTCAAGATGAAGAGAAAGAGTAGATCAGTGGCAATGCTGCCAAGGGTATGGCTCTGTCTTCTGCTTACCTTTCTCAAGTTACTAGATCTGAAACATTAAGCAAGGCTTCCTAGGTCCTTGTGTTTTGCCTGGTGAGCCGTGAGGCTGTGTAGTAACTGAATGAATACAATTTGTGGGGAAATTAATCATACCAATTGGGAACCATTCAGTTCACAGTGTCTGGTTTGGGACAGTTTGACTTTGGTTCTGGGATGTGAAAGCACAAAAGGAAGCCAGATTAGCTAGAGGTGGCTGGAGAGTGTCCAGGACAAGTGTATGCAAACACAGCAGAAGAACTTGTTCTGGCAAGCTGTCAATCTTCAGGCCGCACAGCCTATATCCTTTTCCAGCAGTAAATTTTCTGAAAATAAAAATAAGAAATCAAGTTCCCAGAGTTCCTGCAAGCCTGTAGTTCCCCTGATGCATCTTCCTCTTAGCTGTACTCCACATTCACACTTCCTCCTGAAGAAGGCTTCAGCCTGGGGATATGCAGCTTGAAAGGAGGAACTTGAGTGCGGTCAGTATAGGTGTCCTGCAATGCCCCATCCTGCAAGATGTATTTAACATCCCTGAAGAAGGGGAAAGGAGGTCATCCTACAGGAGCCTGTGACTGAGACAGACGAAAATCAGCAATTTAACTGGATAATATTCTAGCCCTTTACACTGTCCTGTGGTCAGTGATGCTGCAAACTGCTGGGCCACAGGGGAATCGGCCCTTCCATTTCCATCTGAAAAACAGCCCTCTGTGTTCCTGCTCCTGCATTAATGTTTGAAACACCTTCTGTGTCAGGTGGGATCTGTTTTTCCTTTTGGTCCTGGTGAGTAGAGATACCTTGCTGCAAACTGTGTTAACTGAGGCTGATCTCTCTTTGGGAGGGAAGCCCCTCTTCATGTCCACCCTAGCAGAATGGCTGCTGCAGCTGCTGTTACCACAGACTCACTGCGCTAATGCCTTTCAGGTTCTTTGCAGCATCTCATTTTGTCCCCAAACCCTCTTATTTATCTATTGTTTAAGTAGCAGCCAGTGCAGAGCAGATTTGGGATTCATACCACGATACTGGTAAAGTAGATGGAGTGGAATCATGGGGCTGACTCTATAGCCCTGAGGCAGGAGCGCAAGAGATGGGATATTTGCAGGAGTGAGGAGTCGGTACCAGCTTTTGTACTAAGACAAGCCAGAAAACAAGGGCCTCTTGGAAAACCACAGGGAAGGCTGGAGATAAGACTTACATAATATTCTTAGAGGGGAGCAAGCATGCAGTGCTGGCAGGGAAGTTGAGGTGTAGTTCATTGCTGGTCCGGGACTCTGGATTTTTCCTTCTTTGTTCTTCCTTGTTAACAGCCCTGGAGAGCGCTAAACCTGCCAGGCAGTACTCAAAAATAAGAAAACATCTCCTAATAGTTATGGCAATGTCTTAACCATTTCATGATTTTATTTACTTTTTAAAGGATCACTTTCTATTATTGTCTTCTGATATACACATGTTGTTAGCTCACATATTACCTTTACTACACATCATATGGGTTATAAAAAAAATTTCTCTATATGAAAGCAAAATTTTGAGGTTCAGAAGTAACTATATTTCTCAAGTGCCTAAGGCTTTAGGAAGACTGCTGTGTGTTAGGAGAACTGGACACACTGCCTGACAATGTATTTTTATAGCGCCAGAGATAGGCGTTTGAACTGAGTTGAAAGTCTGGGAAGTCAGTCCTTGAATATAGTGGCTTAGGCTAAAAATGAACTTGCTCTGGGGAGCATAGCCGCAGCAGGAAAATGGAATGAAATTTTGATCCTATTGATTCTAGTGGGCCTGGATTTTTCTCTGTTAAGGTGGTTAAGGGGTTTGGGGGGAGATGAAAGGAGAGCATATTAGGAAAAATTTCTTTACTGAAAGAGTTGTCAGACATTGGAACAGGCTGCCCAGTGAAGCGGTGGAGTCATCATCCCTGGACGTATTCAGAAAGCATGTAGACAAGACACTTCATGATATGGTTTAGTGGGCATGGTTGATGGTTGGACTCAATGATCTTAAAGGTTTTTTCCCACCTAAATGATTCTATGGTTCTATGATTTAAAAACTCACCCACATTCATGTCAAGTACAGGTGTGTGTGCCACACTGGAGGCACTGCTGCAGTAAGTATCTATACCATATCTGATTTTGAATCATTACACAGAAAATACTGCAAATGAGCAATTCCTTTTGAGTCTTTCTTGAGGGTGCAGTAAGAATTACTTGTCACTGTGTGGCAGTGTGCTACACGTTACTCCCTGCTCTGATGTATCAAATGAGCCTTTTTGGAAGTGGCTAATGTTATTACAGCCTTTTTACCCTCCTTTAGGACCCTTGTAATAGCTTTTTTTATGCTCATTCTTTTACTTGTACCCTTTGTTTTATACAGTCCATAAAGCATATTGTGCTTTATTTTTTTCAGTCCAGCTATGGCTGTTAGATGTTGCCTTTTCTTTTCTCATGAGCTCTATTTGGGACAGATGTTTCTGACAGTGCACATCACGACTCTGGTTCAGAGGTGCACCCAGAAACGTTGATGATACTCTGAGCATGACAAGGCTGCAGTGCCTAAAGTAGAGTTACTGCTATGCTGTGTCTTCATCTGTGAGATATATGTGACCTCTAACCTGCATCACGGCATAACCAGATATTCTCTGTGGTAACTCTGATGCCACAGTTCATTCCCGTGCCTGAATGTACAAAGGTGATACATGGAAAAAATGAAAACTGGTGGGGAAGCACAGATACTTAACTTTTTTTACTAATTTAGGTAGATTCTGGTGTTGGAAGGGAAGGGTGTCATACTGATTTCATCAAAACTGTCTCATATTTGCTCATTGCTATTATGGTTTGAAAGTACTCCAGTTATTGTAGGACCAAAGTTACTGCTTGAAAATAGAAAATATAACACTAGTTCTGGGCTGATGCATCAGAGAGGTCCCTCTGGTTGTCTGTTCTCTCTGTACTGCAAGTACCTTCAAAGGCAAAGTTAGTTTAAAGAGGCTGCTGCACATCTTTGAATGTGCAGGTCCCTGAGTGTTAGCTCATGAGCAGGTTATGTCCTGTCTTTGTTACTCTAAGGAGGCTTCCAGCTGTTTCAGGTCATCTGTATTGTTTGCTTAGTTTCAAATGCTGAGCCTATTACTGCTAGGGGGATTTAATGCTGTACTCTGCTGGAACATTGTTGGACCCTCTTTGCTGATCTTAATGATAATTATATTGGTAAGTGTTATGCATCTTTTTCCTGCAGGTGGGAAATGGGAGACTGTGCCCTTGTAAATCCAGGTGCTGTCTGTGTTATGGTGAGGTTGCTGCCAAAGCTGTACAAAGAGGGACACTCTCAGGTGAGTCTGAACATATCAAAGTGCCATCTAAACAATGTCTGCTACTTTTCTGTAGCTTCATTTCCAAGAATTTCTTACTCTTTGCAGATGTGGAAGTACTAAAATTTATCTAGAACACTGGCAAGAGGAAAAGCACAAATTTCACTGAATCAACAGATATAAGAACAACAAAGGCTCTTGGCTGTCAGTTTGACTAAGTGTTTCTATATCTATCTGATGCAGTGCATGGGTCTTGGTCCCAGAATACTTACTGCAAAGGCACAAGTGTAGAAGTCCCTTGAAAATTGTTTAAAATATTGCTAACGGACCTAGCAACTAGAACAGTCTGGCTCTTTAGGCCTAACAGTCCATAAACTTTCAATGCAGTTTAGAATCCGCTTTGCTTTGTGAAACCTTCTATGCACACACCCACTCTGAACAACAGTATTGCCTATATTGTGTCTGCTANAAATAAAACCATTGTTCATTCTGAGCTACGGAAGGTGGGAGTGCAACTAACTGCTAGCACATCCCAACTCTGTGTAGTGGAACCAAGCTATCAGCTAGTGAAATTTTAAGTACAGTAATTAATTTCTGAAAAACAAGTAGAACAGTTAATTGGATGAGAGAGAGTGTCATCAAGAAACTATCAGGGTTGGCTCTAGGGCTGAGCTCTATGGGAGAGAAAATCTCTCAGACCCTCAGTAGATGGCAGTGTTCTTAAAAATATGAAGGACTAGAGCACAAATTCCAGCAACTTCAGTTATGTATTTAAGTGTGTTCATCTTTTCTTCCTTTTTCACTCCTTTTTTTCTTAGTCAACAAGAAATTATTACTGATAGTGTTTGCTGTTGTGAATAGGATTGCCTCAGGTAAAATGGGGCCACTGTTGTGCAGGGTCCTACATAGTCAAACTCTGGCTAGGAGTTAACACATGTCCCGAAGAGTTTTTCATCAAATGACCCACAAAAAGGATAGAGGAAAAATAGCATTTTTCTGGCTAATTATATTTAAAAGTTGGTGAGAGAATGAGTGGAACCTCATGTGCCATAGCCTGGGTAGCTCACTGATGCTGCCAGGTAGTGACACAAAAGGCTGGACTTTAGTACCTTTAATCATAACATATACCATGACATGAACCCTTGTGCAGTGAGATGCTACTTGGAACACAGGAGTCAGGAGAGATCTGATGCAAAAGGTGGACCTCAATGGCTAGTGAGGGGGAGCTACTTGGCAGAAGGATAACAACTGAAGGAATTTCTCTTTGAATAGATATATTCTGTCCCAAACAGGGTATTATTTTTTCTTTTAGTGCAACAGTGTTTGACAGCTATATGAGAAATGAAATAGTTTTTTTGTGACTGGTACTCTTTTACTGCAGACTTTCAGTCAAAAATCTGAAGGGCCTTCTTGCTCTGAGTTTAAGACTGAGTCAATTCATACGTTTTTCAGGGGCAATGGTGAAGAACAGACAGTAACTCACCTCTTTCTGCTTGTTTTAGTGTTGTGATAGATCTTTTAGGCCAAGTTGCTCAGGAGTAATATGGAAAAATATTCAGAATTAGTTCAAGTCATGTGCAATCCTTTGCTTTCACAGAAATGGCAATGAGAAAGCACTGCTTTTACAGAAACATTAATGGAACTCAATAAAATTAATGTGCTTTGATTCTGACCCTCAGACATAATATCCATTTCCTGTGAAATTTGCAGCTTCTCAGTGACCTTTGTCAGACCTAAGCAGTGATGGGCTGAAGAAATGTTGAGCCTGTCAGCATAGAAAAAACAATAGTAGACAGTAAAACAGGGGGTCTTGCACTTCAGCCATTTCTTCTGACTGTCTAAAATGACAATTAAAAGCTGAGGAGAATAGGTTTCTGGTTGTATATTACTGCTATTCCTAGGTATGATCAAAAATAATTTGAATGTCATACGGGGATGAAAATTTGCTTAAAGGCCCTACCCCCTCCCCAAGAGACAGTCTTTGAGTCAGTAAACTGTATGTAGAGGATATTGCTCATGTTCATGCCTAGGACTGGTACTAAGCCAGTTCCCATCAGACTGTGGATTTTCCTTTTATTAATATGCTGCCTATTCAGTGATGAAAGATAGTATTGTCACATATTTCAAAAACTGAGTAAAGTGAGACAGGTTAACATCTACTTTAGATATGTGGCTTATGATATTGACAGTTTTTTTCCTACCTTAAAGAAGTCTCCCCTCAGACATATCTTATCCTTGTCTGGCATTTTGGAACTGTGGCTTTTCAGAGTCCAGAGTGTCATGCCAGATCTTTCCCCTTTGCGATGTCAGATAAGGAGATCTCCTAGACCTGACAAGGCTGGGTAAGGGAAAGAAAAGAACTTTTGAGATGAAAATCAAAGCATGATTCAGTTCTGCGCTATCATCCTGACAGGTTTCTTGTGAGTACGGACAAAAAAAGACCTCACATGATTCATTATGTAAATTATCTATACTTATGTTAAATAATATTATTGCTTCCACAGCTGGATTTGTTCGCTCTATTTTTATCCATGTCTCTCCTATGATGAACTGCTGCCATATTCACTGTTGTAAAACTAAAACATTGTGCATCAATAAGGACTTTGCACCTTTATAAAGACCTTTATCCCTGGTTTAAATTTAGCCTGAACTAGTTGTTCTCACTGTAGATGTTAACAGCATAACACTTTCCAAGTATATGTACTTCTTAAAAATGTAAATTCTTTCCAAACTGAAAAGGTCTCTGGCATAGTTAGATATGGCCCACAGAAGACTGCGACATTTGAGATTTGTCTGCCTTTAGACTTATGTTACTGATATCACTGCTAATGTAACTTTTAATATCACAGTGAATTCCTAAATTACTGCACTGCATTTTCTGCACAAGGAAATTCTTTGGGTATTTGGCCAGAGCTTCATTTCCCTTTGGGTTGTGCATCCAAGGCTTTGAGAGAAAGGAAAGGAGAATGGACCATAACACTGGTAGGAAGGAGGCTAGCAACACCCTGGCAGTGGGTCCTTCAGCCTGGGCTGGTAGCTGAAGTTCAGCTCTTTCTCCTGAGCATTTGCCTGCAGGCTTTGCTCCAGCCTTGTTTTCTGGGGGATTTTTCTTTGCTGAGCCTGATTACAGCACAACTTTTTTTTTTTAAGAGAATGAACAGCCTGTCTGCATGTCCTTTTCAAAGCTTATTTTTAGGCTTTTAGTAAGAAGTTTACTTGTTCATTGATCAACCAACCTCTGAAGCTTTCGCTGTTTATACAGACCAACTAATTTTCATACTGTTCTTCCAGCCCCACAGCCTGCCCTTTTATTTGTCCTGTTTCTCTTACTATTCACTTTCTCCTTCAAAAGCAGCCAGTGTCTCTAAAGTTGCACTAAAAATGTTGGTAATGTACCCTGGATTGAAGAGATAGGAACTCTGCCAAGAATCCCCGGCTAACTATACCGAAGATCATTTGCTACTTTGTCTTGTTTTTCGTGCAATTGTATCATTTATAAGGTGGCACGCAGAGACAGCTTTGCCTTCCTCTCAGGTGTCTGATGAACATCATATTACAGCACTGCACAGTGGCTTAGAAAAATGAGGAGACACTGCATTCCGCTAATACTGTGGGGAAAAAAACCACTGCAACTAACGTAATCTGGGGAGCAAGAGGTCTGTCAGACCACCAGAATTAACAAAAGTATTCCTAACATTACAAAGAGATTTTGTTGCCTTGCTTCAAATCGTCCAGACTTGCTAGTGTAATTTCTCTAGAAGGCAATAATAGCCCTGGTATTCATATGACGAAAGCTCTGCAGCCTCTCTTACACACAAGATATACCAAGAGGAAATATGAAAAGCCTGATGGATATGATATAATTTATGTGGGGCATTTAACTAGGCCCTTCTAGCTCCATTTTTTTGGAGAAGTACAAACAGTTCACACAGTTCATAGAGCTTTTTTCCCCTGTCTACTTGCAAGGAGTGCATGAAGGCAAGTTATTCTGTAACTTTGTAAAACACAGTTATACATACTGTCAGCAAAGGAAGTTTTGCTTGTTAAGGTCAGTGGGTGGGAGTTAATCAGCAAAATATTGTCGTTGAATGGAATGTGCTTGCAGCTGGGAACTGTGCATCAGGAATTTGAGCTGTGATAAATTTATGAATTATTTCATTTTGATAACATTTTAAGAAAAAAAATGCACAGATGATTTTCAGAAGTGACTCAAACTTTCTACAGACAATGGGTTTTAAACTGATGGATGTCTAAGTTTTCTATTGAAAGCATCATTTAAAATCCTGGGTCACTTGAAACTTTCTGAAAGCACTACTTTTGATGCCTTGATTTCTTCATTAGTAAAACTAAATCTCTGTGGTATGTTAGGAAGTTAATTCTAATTTTCTATGAAGGGCTGCTAGCTTTTCAAGTGAGAGGAGCTTCGATATTGAAAAGTAAGTTTGCTTTTTGCAATTGCAGACAGAATTATTGCTGTGTCATTCTTAAACCTAAAGAAATCACATTACTTTGAAGTGAATCCACACTCCCAAAGGTTCAAAGTTCTTGCTCATCTGGAACATAGCGTAATTTTGGAGATGAATAACAGTGAATTAAATTCAGCTACCAAGT
This sequence comes from Pandion haliaetus, assembly GCA_013401275.1. NCBI lineage: Eukaryota > Metazoa > Chordata > Aves > Accipitriformes > Pandionidae > Pandion > Pandion haliaetus. Next base: position 25,148 of record VYZV01003914.1, on the reverse strand, counting down.
TTTGAAACTATAGGCTCTTAGGAGCAAGAATCTGGGAACTACTTAAGCAGATTGGGCAAATTGCTAGCTGACATTTTGCCCTTAAGACTCTAATCTGAGGCAGAGCTGTGAGCCCAGCTGCATTCTAACTTGCACCTTCAGTATCCTGATTCATGGTGCAAGTAGTATGTGTTAGGAAAATCAATCCATGCATATAGAAACACATAGCCTGGTTTCCTGGCCACCATTAATATTTCCACTAAAATCTCATTTTACTGGAACCAAGATCCATGAAAACAGCACGTTTTATTCAAAACAAGGCAATACTGGTATTGACAAAGCTAACCTAATGAAAACAATCAATTTTTTTTGTATGCCATTATGCTTTTATTGGATTTCTTTTGGAGTAAACCAGTTTCACTTAGTCAAGACCTGTGTCCTTCTCTGTTTTCTCATGGTTTTATACATCTAAATACTTTTCTACATCCAGTAAAAAATGGAGTAAAATAGTAATTAAAAGATACAGAAAGTTATAAGTGACGCTTTGATACACTGTAGCAATAAGTGCCTCTGAAGAGTAGTGTAGTTCAATCTGGTGGACGATTTCTATGTGTAATGAGATGCACAGTGAAACTTGTGTCACTGAGAATGGATAGTCATTCAGAGAGAAGAAAATGTTATTCAAAGAACTCTCCCTTCAGATATCAAAAATAGTAGTTGAGTTTACAAAACCAATGTGTATATTGCATTGGATGTGCTAGTATTATTGTCTAAGTGTTGCAATTGGGGCTTTTTGTTGCTGAGCACTTTGAAAACAAATTGCTTGTTGGCTTTGAAATTATCCTGTACTGGTTTTGTTTAGTCTGGGTACAAAAGTGCTGAATTCCTCTTTACACTTAATCAGCTATCTTATTCTGAATCCAGTGAAGTTGCTTCTCATTCATGTTATAAAATCAAATCCCAATGTCCTAATCTGCATGTCTGCCACCATTGTTGTCCTTTTCTTTAAAAGTTTGCATAGATATTTTCTACAAGAGTGTATAAGAAAGCCAAAGAGCTCTTGGGGGTAGGGAACACTTTATCTTTGTAAGATTTGTCTTTAAATATATGATGCTCAGTTACTGTTCTGTGAAATCTAGTTAGGTCAATGGGGTAGGCTCCATTCCTAATTGGGAACAAATTACTCTAAAGATAACTTATGAAAATTGAGATACTTCTTTAAGACCATTAAGAAGCAATAATGAAGTAAAGCTTCAATTCAGCAAAACACGTTGAGAAGTGTTTAAAATTAAGTAAGTGTTTCATGATATTGCCAGATACAGTTTTGTTTAACAGTGCTTTTAGAAGAATAGATTGTGTCAATATGACTCTACATGTGCTTAACGTTAAAGATATTCTGAGTTACTGTGTTGGTCTTGGAGCTTATGCCTAATAACGTACCTTTGGCGGTGGCCCCTTCTTTTGAATAACAGCGATTGCTCTCTTCCTTCACTACCATAGTGTTGTGGCAGGAAAGCTCAACTGTGGATGGCCAAGCAGCTACTCAGGTGGATATATGCATACTGTTCAAGTGTAGAGCTTTATAGAATAGCCATGCAATTGCACTTGAGCCTCTGGCTTTAGAGGCTTCTTTTCTGGGCCAGATTTTTACATCCAGAGATTTGACAATTGGAAAAAAAAATAAAATAATAAAAAAAAAAATCAGTCACCACATACTGTTTTAGTTCCAGCACACTGACTTCAGTTCTGTATCCATTTCAGCTTTCACAGGAAATCCAATGTGCTCTGGTTGATCATATCCAGTTCCTGGTGAAGTCGGAGAAGAGCCGCCAGGTGATGTGTGGATCTGGTTTGCTGAGCACTATCATAACTTCCTGTCAGGATGCCTTCCGCAATGAGAGCCATCCCCTGCATCTGCCCCTCACTAGAGTGTTTGAGAAGCTTGCATCACAGGCTATTGAGCCAGATGTGTTAAGGTATCAGATTGTATCTAGTGGAACCAATTTGCTTTAGTGGTGCAAATTTTTTGCAAAGTTTGTGTAATAATTGGATATTTCATGTAGTGCTCTAGTTCAGCAAGACTCAGCCTTTTGTTTCAAGTCTCATTTAATACTACTTACATATTGATCACAGGATACATGCTTAAATGACTTACTGAAGATGGTATAAGTCTGTAGTGTTCTGCTGCATCATCTCTGCAGGGGTTGTAAAGCCATTTATGAATGGTAACTAATTAAGTAATTGCAAAACAACTAGGGTTATTCTCTCCTGGTATTCATATGGAGAAGCTGTTTCCTGAAGAGTAGAAGTGACTTTCTCTTAGCTTGGATCCATATCAATTACAAATGCAGAAATAAAAAATGTAGTCTTGTTTCTCAGTCTCTGTTGTTTCTACTTTGAGAATGTACTTTCTTCTTTAATGCTAACAAATGCTAGACATGAGAGTACCTAATAGAGATCAGAGTGCAGATGAAGTTGCATATGCAGTGAATGATTGGATTTCTTTTACTCAAAAATTTAACAGAATTCTTAAAAAAAAAACCCAACCAAACCCAAACAAACAAACAAAAAACTAACCAACCAAACAAAACCCCAAACCAAACAAAAAAACCCCAAACTCAATACCCCCCTCCCCCTCAAAATCCCCAAAGATTTTTTTTTCTGAAAAATTGGTAGTGTTCAAAAGTATTGCTGAAGAAAATAAGCCTTTGATATTTTTTTTCAATAGGAAAACCTTGAAAGGGGAAGTGTAAAGCAAAACAAGTATTTGTGATGATACAACAGAAAACATTCTTCTGTTTTCTTTGGGATGCCTTTAAAATTTGGTCTTCAATAAGTTCACCTCCAGAGGGCTGAGCTGTATTTGAATGGTTGCTATGACTCCAAAGTGTCTGGCTTGATTGTTTTCCTTTTTAGTTGTTTTCTTCTTTTTTTTTTTCTCATTTGAGGCAATTTCTTTGGTTGGGAGGTTCTCCACTACTACCTTCCAGGCCCAGCACAAACAAGACCGAGGTCCTTTCATGTCAGGGGAGTGATTCAGCTTGGAATGAAGGTAAGCACACAATGAACGGCCTGTTGCTGATACAGTGGCTGTGTTATAGATGCCTCTGTAATGACAGGAAGCTGCTGTTGGAGTAGGTTGCTCCAAGACAGGCACAGTGAAGGTGGAGTATGCCTGGATGTGTTAGACTGGGTATTGCCGAGGTTGGGTGGTACTTGACCAACAATAAGAGCTGATCTAATGACCAGCAGAGATCAAATTATAATACATGTGCTCAAGCCAGATGCTGATGTAGACTCACAGTTTGCTGGATCAGACATGGAAGTGATCTATAAAAATACTAATCATATTGCACAAATCAAGGGGAGTGTCTCCTGGCTTTGCAGCATGCTTTCTCTGTGGTTTATAGCTAGAAATAGAGTAAAGATGTGAATAAAGAGCACTGCTTTTTGTAATCTCTAGGATATTCTAGTAGTCTGCCTTGCTTATACAGGACATTTTCCATCCAAGTCCTTTCTCTGTTCTAATGTATTTTGCAGGTGAAAGGCTACAGTAGTAGTATTTGGTGCTTAAACTGTTCTCATGTTTATGAGGCACCTGATACAGCATGATACAAATTTGCATCTTGTGTTCTTTGCAGTCATTCTTCAGATCCTCTCCCACTTGTTTGTTGTAACTATTCTGTTATGGCAGAATTGAATGGTCTGTGTATAAGAAAAATGGCACCAGTGGGTCAGGAATCTTTTTTACTAGAGGGGAAGTCTGGAGCTGCCTGAAGATGTGTCAGGAGGAAATATGGCTATCGCTTCTGTAAGCTCATCTCTCCTGCCAGCCTCCCATTTTGAAATTCCTTCAGTGCAATATTTTTGTGTATTGCTGAGGATTTCTGCAGGCTGCTGAGGATGTGTTATTTGAAGAGCGTGCAGTGCTGTTCTTAGCAGTGATGAATTGAACATGGGCAAAACCTGTGACTGAAAAAAGTCTTGCAGACACTGATCTGGTTAGGAATTATGTTGATCTTGTAGGTTCAGAAGAGGACATGGTGGACAATAAAACTGATCCTCAGACAGTTGTGCCTGTCAACAGCTGTCCTTGGGTGTCTAAGGGATCTGCACTGGTGCTCCAGACTGCAATGAGTCTCATCTCCATGACGTCACCTCGAAACTTCCAGCTCCACAGCAATGCTTTGGCTCCATCGTTTGTGGAGTTTGACATGTCAATGGAAGGATACGGGTATTGCTGCTGTTGCTTTTCACTTTAGCTGCTCCGCAGTCTCCAAGCCCTTATTCTGGACACAGCAGCTAATCACTTCTCTCTCCAACTTAGTCAAACCTTGTGCCCTGTTGCTGCCTTCCTTGCAGCAACGTTGCCAACCTGTTTTGTTATTGTCTTATTGCTGATAGTTGCTGATAGTCTAGGCTCTGCCTTGCTACCATGATTCTGCTGTATTAAGTAACTGCTGACCTTCAGGGATGATTTTATGTTTCTGATGAATGGGTTCTTGCTTGCTTTTGTAGATGCTTATATCTCCCTACCTTGGCCACTGTCATGGGACCCAGTGCAGAGCAGTCTGTCTCAGGAGGAATTGGCATGGGTAAGCACTTTGAGTCACCTACAGCTTCCTGAAAGCACTGACTCTTCAGCCCCACTGAAAGCATTCAACATTTCTAAGAAATGGCAGCAAATAAGCTGTGTATTTTGGTACACTTCTGTCTCTGTCTCCCAGTCCAGCTCTGAGCTGTGTAATTCAGACTGCTCAACAAAATGCAGATCAGGTGCAGCTTAATAGTGTGATGCATTAGCATTAATATTAGTAATACAAATTTGGAGTAGGCTGCTACGAAAACAGTCTTAACAGGTAAGAGCCACCAGATTTTACAGTAATCTCCCACGGAAGGAATAGAAGCTGTCACAACATGAAATGGGATTCTCCTATCGATCAATATCCCCTATTAGGTGAACTGGGAGATGGCTGTACCTTTTGCTTCCTGAATTTTGTGAACTTTGAGAAAACTTGTTTCCGGCTTAGTGCTTCCCAGTTGTGGAGCTCCGTCGCATGGAGACCTAATAGTCATTTCTCATCAGTCAATTTTAGGTCATTTGTACATGTGCACACACTCATATGTGCAGCCTCTATGATATTGAAGATGGGCAGTGAAATCTAATAGAACAGAACAGAAATTGAACCTCATATTCTAATGTTTGGGCTACAAATGAAACAGCAGTTTGCTAATGTCTGCACAGGGAAAACAACTTCCTTACTGCCTTTTTTTGTTTCCTGTCTACAGGGACCAGAATGTTCCCTCCCTCAAGCGGCCTGACACTCTCCTGCTGGTTTCTGGTTAGCAAGTTTGGTGTGGTGCACAACAGTCACCCGCTCCGTTTCCTCACGGTTGTGAGGCACATGTCAAGAACAGAGCAAGAATTTGTTTGCTTTTCAATAAGCTTCTTCCCACAGGACCTTTCGCTGGTCATTTCCACAGAAGAAGTGGAATTCCAGCCACTTGGTAAGGCTCTTCTCAGTCAAGCTGCAGTGCTGTGTCCTGTGATTATCTGGAATTTTTCATTAACAAATTTCCTCTTCTTATAAGTAGCCAGGATATTAATGAAACTTTTTATCTCTTCAGTTTTCTTCTGGCAGCCGGTTGTGACTGTAATTCTTGGTCATATTTCAGTTTTAAGTTTACTGTAGGCATTGAGAATTATTTTGTGGCCTGCAATATATGGTAAAACATAGAGATATCCTAACGAAAACTTTTGAATGTCAGTTATATGGTTGTGTGCAGTTGTGGAGACTGGACTTGAACCAGCTGGTCCCTGCCTGTTCTGTGTGGCTGTAGGCAGGTTTGGAGAGTAGGACTGAGGAGTTTGGGAGTGATCTAGCTTCATAATCAAACAGTTCATTTCCTGTCCTCACTTCTAGAATGTTTTCTATCATGCCAGCCTATTAATCTTTTTTCCTTGTTGACATTTATCCCCTTCTCCTTCCTGAGTATAGTAGGTACTTCAAATGTGAATGTGATTGAACATTGCAGAGGAGGTTTGGAATGGAGTAGGAATAGTAGCTGGGATTTTTCGTGCACAGCTGACATTGTGTGAGTGCTCTGATTCCCTTAGATGATGTTAAAAATCCCAGCTTGCCTCTTTTCATAAAAACTACAAATTAATATACAGTTTTATCATCTCATGAATTTGCTAGGAATTTTTTTTGTCAGCTAACTCAATATCCTGAGGGGTTCTCTTCTCAGAGAATATCTTGGCCTTGTCCTAGTTCAGTCTAATTTTGCAGCATTGAGGCAGCTAGCAGATGTTATTTGGAAGTATGATACATTTTATGCTGGAGAGATCTTGAGAGTTGTGCAAGTCTCAGTTCCTGATAATAGACCTTCAGGGAATGTCTTAAAGAACCGAACAGCACCAAATCACTCTATACCCACAGAGTGTCATGTTCTTTGTGTTACATTTGATAATTGTGTTCCAAAGGCAGAGGAAGGTGAGAGACTTTCTGTTGACTGCCCCCTGTTTTTGCTGTTACAGATATCATGGAACCTGAGGGTGAAATCATAAATGCCTCCCCATTTCCAGGGCAAGTCCAGTTTGGCTGTGGCAAGCTGCTGGTCACTGGCCAGTGGCATCATCTCACAGTGACAGTTGCTAAGGAAGCAAAGAAGAACTGCATTGTGTCAGCTTATATAAATGGTCAGATACTTGGCTCTGCAAAGGTAAAGGCTCTCTGCATAGTTCTTGTGCCTGACATTTGCCTTTCATTGTTTCTAATTTTCATCTCCTTATGCACATGTCATGACTTTTCAGTATTAATCTGAGACTCAAAGCATGGTCACTTGCATATATAACACATGCCACTTTGTGCTGTGTGTGAGGGGAGTCGGAAATCCATACAAACCAGGGTGTATTTCTGCTGCTTTTCAGAAGTATGTCATCTGAACTAGTTCCCCCCTCTCCCCCCAGCATGCAGATAACCAGGGCAATTTTGAGTGGTGACACTCATCTGAGAGTTGGGGTTATCTAGTTTGCAGGTAGCTCAGGGTTATGTTGATGAAATTCAGTTGTACTCTTAGGCCAAAATTTTCTGAATTGACTTGTGATTTTGAGGATCTCTCATTTTACACCCAAGATTTTCAGAAGTTGTCAACTGTAAAAAGTACATCACATTAAGGTGTGACCAGAGAACCCTAAATCGAAGGTGCTTTGGATTTAGGCTAAAATCTGCAAAGGTGATGAGTTATGTAGGGAGCCTCCATTTTTTTGAAGAAAAGCCTGGAAAAGTGGAAGAGTTGCAGAGAAAGAAGCTTCTGTGACAGGCCAGCTCTTTGCAAGAATCCCGAGATGGATGGCATTTCCTCAAGCATCTTACACAGATGTGTTTCAAGCTGTCCTCTTCTTGTTACACCCATTGAACAATCAGCTGATGAGTCAGTGGCCTTTTTCCCACTGGCACTCTAAACATTCAGGAATAGATAGATGTTCCTCCAGGTTAGTTGTTCAGTGTGTGAGATAGCTCTTGAATTAAAATGATACTTCTTTTCAAGTTAATAGAAATGAAAGAAATGTTTCAGTTAGCATAAATTTATAAATTTCTGTGATAGCAATTCATGAGTTCATTGTAAATTTTGGTGTAGCTAGTATTACCCCAAATGTGCCACTTCTTATTATCATCTTGTTGCATAAGAGTCAGTTCTCACATGGTGAATTTCTCAGGTTGCATGAGTTATCATGAGAAAGCAATACAAATGCACCTGAAGGGTTCATAATCTACAGAATAAATGAGAAGAGCCCCTGGTTTATATTATCATCATCATCATGCTCCTGGTTTTGAAGCTATTCTCAAATTATTTGTGAGATTTGATTTTTGAATTTTGAATGCTCCAGGCTGGCAATGTTGAAAATGCAGCCTATTTCTACTGCAGCTATGCTTGGTGTGGAGGTTTTTTGGGTTTGTTTTTTAATAGGATCCTTTTATTAATTGAAACTTGTAACCTTGATCTCTTCCTTCCTGTTCCCATATTTCAAATCAATCTCAACACATGCAAAGCTCACTTGTGTGTTTTATACTTCCCTTGTAAAAACAACCTGTTTAATTCCAAATATTCTCTTTCCCGTACTTGAGAAAAATGATCTGTCTTCTAAATGCCTTTTGGGAACTATATCCATTTCAAGAATGAAAATTTAATTTAATTTGCCTTCCTTCAAATGAGACTGAAAGTCATCAATAAAACTAGGCCTAAGCATTGCAATTGATTAAAGAATTCACAGCAAATGTGTTTAACATACAGTGAAACAGCTCATAATAAATAAAACAAGCCTTTAGTAAATACAAGATTGTCCCAGTGCTGGGGTCTCTGACATGATGCAAGCCTTCATCTTGATGCGTACAGTGAAGAAAAGATTGTGTAAGAAATTAGAATTGCACAAGGGTTGTTAACAATACAAAAAGCCTCGTTGCATCAAGTCTGATATTTGTTCACTCAAGTATCAAGTCCTGCTTCCTAATATTGATCAGCCCTGTCTTCTACATCTCAGTAGTCAGAGATCAGTAAATGCTAGGAGTCTTTCATCCTAATAGCAAATAGTTAAAGTTAGGGCGAAGCCCTGAAGTACAATATAATTTCTCTCTACCAAAAAAATTCCAACTACTTCTTATTAGAGCTGTCCATGTTTAAATAAAACAGCAGACTCAATTTAAGAGGCTGAATCCTTATTTTGATACCATAAATAAATGGTCCAATTTCATAAACTATGTCACTTTCACAGAAGCTTGGATGCACTTGGACACTCTACACTCTTCAAAAACTGTTTATTCTCTAGGTGCCTAGTACAAAGTGTGATCTGTAACTTGGCTTTCTGTGTTGAAAGTCACAGTCTGAGTTATGAAGTTTAGAACAGGAAGAATAAGTCTGGGTTCAAGATAGGGTTTTTCTTTGCCAACACTTGAAATGATTTTGACTGTTTTTTGAACAAAAAGTAGGCTTGAATTTTCCAAAATGCTCATGTTTGTGACACTTCTGAAAGTCCAATTTCTAAACAGTAGTTGATAATTGTGTTGCACAGCTGACTGATACTTCATTGAGGAAAGGGGCGGCAGGCAGTACCTTCCAGGGACAAGACCTTAAGGCACCCTGCGTGC
>VYZV01003914.1:0-15217 GCA_013401275.1 Pandion haliaetus | reverse complement strand
TCACCTGGTGATGCTTCAGCCTAAAGCAAAGTGAAAAACCTGGCTGAAAGTACTGCTTCAGAATGCTGTCTATCTAGACAAAAAAACCCAACCAAACATCCAAGTCAAGCGTGGGAAGGGGTTGTTGAAAGAGAAGTTATATCAAAATGCAGCCCTAAAATAAAAATATTAGCAATAGAAGTCAGAAGGATTTTATTTTTGAAATGTTGAGTCTTTATGAAGTCTGGGGTGCTTGTTCTCTGCACACTGGTCTTCCCAGCTGGACTTTAGTACTAATCATGGATTGCAACCATCTGACTCCAGTGATGCCCTGATGCAGGGAAATCACAGGGCACTGTACAAGATGTGATCTCATCATTGTAAAATGATCTCTCTCTCTCCCCCTCCCTTTTCCTACTCCCCTGCCTCTTTTTTTTGGAGTGGGGGCTGGGCAGGGAGGGGAGGTGGTACCTAACATCTCCCTATTCCATCAAAACACCCAAAGTAACTTTTCTAATGGAAATTTTGACTTTAAAAAGTTTCAGCACAAACCCCCAAAATATTATGGTTTATTCCTTAAAATGGATTTATGACCTTGTTGTGAACAGCAGTTTGAATTGCTTCAGCAGTGTTGTGTCCCATCTCACCAGTATCTCATTGCTTCTCACTAAGCAGCAGCAGCTGTGTGGAGGCTTAGCCATAAGTCTGTGTCCTACTGGAAGGAAAATAGGTGACACAGTCTTGGGGTATTTACTTCTAGTTAATCTTCATGCAGAATATGTGCTAATTCTTTTTGCCTATAAGGGCTGTGTCACCAGCATTAGTAAACAGTTTCATAAATCAACTGTTTTCCCAGACTGTAAAATTGTCAAAAATACAAGATTCTTTTTTTTAAAGGAACACACAGTTTTTCCAAGTGCGAGCAGGAATAGAAAATTCTCTAAAGAAAAACATGTGAGAATTTCATGCAAACATAAAACTGCTGAACCCAGTACTTTTTAGAAGCTTCCCATATGTTGTAAGTTGGCAGCTCTAAACTTTTGCCTCTGTCCTTTTTCTTCAACATGAATCCTTGCTCCTGGTACCCCTGAGAAAGCTCCCAGTAATATGGAAGGTCTCTGAAATGTTTTCTCTGCCCAGAAAGTTTGTTTATATTGTGTGGACAAAAAAGGTTTATTCTGGACTTTTCTGAGCTTCATGGGATAGTGGGAGAGGATGTAGGATCTACACGAAGCAGTAACCAGAGGAGATAAGCCAAGCACATCTCCTATTGGTGCTTATGCTGGCAAGCTGCCATGGACTGTGTTGCATAGGCTGAGGGCTTTTTTCTGATTATAGTTAAGTTAAAATCAAATTCCTATCTAAACATTGGTTTCCTCCAGTTATTTTTCATCTGTCTATCTCCTGTCTCGCATGTTGAGCATGGTTTCTCTCTTGGTTTAGGTGAGGAGCAGTACAGTGATCATAATTGTACACCTCTGGTGGCAGAAGAGAAGATTTCTTTTGGAATCAATGCCATGTGTTCATCTCTCACTACAGTCCAAGATATAAAGAGCTCCTACAATGAAGTGGATGGCCGACTGATTGCCAAAGAGGTCACAAATTTCCCTCATTTGTCTTAAACATGTGTTCTCTTGTTTCTAATTGGTTTCCTAGAGCAAAGTTTGTGACTTTGTCTTATTTGCATACCTTCAGTGACTTTTTTCCCAGCTTCTCTTCCCATTCCTTTATTCATAGTTTTGTTTTCATCTGTGGAGAGGAATAGACTGGACAGTGTGAGCAAAATGTTAAAAGTCTTTCTTGAAACAGCAACAGAAGCCATAGTTTTCAGGTCTAATGATAATTTTTTTTCAGTCTGTGATTTATTAATGCCTTCAGAATGACCTTTCACATGCTATTCTAGCATTCTTGCCAATGCCAGGCCTACTGACATGTCAAAGTAATGGGGCTGTAGGATGTTTTAGGTGGGTGAATATTTGTCCTAACAATCAACTTTGAAGGAAAAAAAATGGTTTTCATAGCCTAAAGGTAATGAAATAAAGTATTAGAGCATCTGCTTGTTACTTTTTGTCTCCCCAATACTACCTCATTTTTACTTAGGATGTCTGTTATCTGTTTTAGATTGGGATTAACTCTCGGGACAGTTCAACTCCAGTATTCCTAGCTAAGAATATTGCTGGACACCTCTCGGGTTCCTTGCGGACTATTGGGTCAGTTGCTGTGGGCCAATACGGTAAATGCACTATACATTAATGTTTTGTACTTTTTAAGAGTTGGGCCTTTCTCTGTCCAATAACAGATTCAGTCCATGTAACTACCTGGTAGAGTAACACTGCAATTTTCTAGGGGTAAGAGTGTTCCAGTCTTCTCCAGCAGCTACTAGCCTGAACTTTATTGGAGGCCCTGCCATTCTCCTGGGTCTCATTGCTATGGCCCGTGATGACCACACCATGTACGCAGCTGTCAAAGTCCTGAACACCGTCCTGAACAGTAGCCCAATGAGTGAAAAATTGATGAGGCAAATGCATGGATACCAGGTAATACTTTTTTGTTCATTCATTCTGGTTACAGTCTTTCCCTTGGAGAACCTTATCCCAAAACCTATCAATGGCAATGAACCAAACATATCCTGGTTATTAGCAGTTACAGTTGGAACTTTGTAAGTTATGTGATCTTTGAGAGAGGGATATAGGATAGTGCTGTAAATCCTGTGCTTACAGTCTCTGGGAACCTCTATAACAGTATATCCGCTGATGTGAAGGCAAGGACAGATGCCTCTTAGTCAGACGTGATAAACTAAATAAGCCAGTGCAGCAGATTTGTGAGTGACCCACCCTTCACCTTTTACCAACACAGTTGATCCCTCCCACAAAAGACCACTTCACAGACAGGTCTGCTTCCTCCACTTGGCTTATACAGCCTAAGATTCCTCTCTACAGTCTGCCCAGTCTAGGGCTGACAATTAATTCTTATGGCTAAGTCTTCACTGTGTATTAGGAATTGTGCTGATATAAATAAGTGCCGTCTGGATTTAATTGATTAGGTCTGTCCTGAATTCATCTTTCAAACCTGAAAGCTGTGCAGACTGAAGAGTTTGGTTGTATTTAAGCACTATATACGTAATATTGGATGGGTTAAGACTCAAGTGTGACGTTTCAGTTCAGTATCATTTACTTTATGCTGCGTAGGCTAAGCAGAATCTTATGGAACAGAGAAGACTCTTTAACAGAGATGGTTCCAAATGAGACTCTTAACATTAAGGCTTCATGAATGATTTATTATAAACTTTCCATTTTCCCAATTTGTGAATTGTTCATAAATTGATCCTGATTCATATGAATATATTTATCATACTTAGATATTGCTTGCCCAATCCTTTCTTGTAGGCTAATGCCAGGCTTTAGATTGTGTACAGGCTGTTCCTTTTGACCTTGTGCTAAATAGTGTTCTCTCCATGCTATGGATCATCATGTTGCAATAGAGTGGTTTTGCTGTTTGTTTGGATGTCTGAACCTTTTTTTTTTTTTAAACAGCCAACTAATAAAAATGTGTCTTGATATGTATTTTTAAATTAATGTATTCCTCCAAAGCTATTAAAAATATGGTGGCTTTCTGAACATTTTTCTCACTGTACCAGGAATTCATTGAATAATCAAAGATAGACTCAGTTGAGAAACTGGCAATGTTTCACACATATGTCTTTCATTTGAAGAGGTCAACATTAATTTTTATTTTAAACTAACACCATTTGCAAGTAACTAAGAATACATCCATGAAGAATAGTATAGAAAACCTACTGTGGTTATTTACAATTATATTTGTATGTTGCTTTTTGTAAATTCCATTCAACGTAATATGGATGTGTTTTGCTCCTGTTCAGTGTCACAGAGTTGTCAAACTCCTTCAAAAACTTACCCTTTCACTTACTGCACAAAATTTTATGCCTGGACTGAAATCTTCACTTTCTTCATGACGCTTATGTAAGATGTATGCATGCATGATTACTACAGCCAAGTAAACTGCGCATTTGTCTTGACTTAAAAAACAGTGTTATATGTTAGTTTATAAATACAGATTTATACTCGCTAAATACTTATTAAGCCTTTTTTTTTTCAGTTGCTGACCTATTTATTGAAGAGGAAGACACAGCTGTTAAACAACAGGATTTTACAGTTAATGTTCTCCCTAGTGGGCACAGCTGAGCTTGGCTTTGAGTCTTCAGTCATAAAAAATTATAGTGCATTCGAGTATGTTCTCTGCAACTTTGAGGTAAAACTGTTGATATTACTTTGTGGGTTTGGCTGTATTAAAGATGGCTTTATAGTATGAGGTTTGGTTTGTTCATAGTACCTCCTGGATACAATATTTGGGATGGGGTGGTGTGTGGTGATTTTCCACACTTTAGCTCACCTGGGGAGGTGGTAGCTCCTGAAATGGCAGGTCCTCTGTCACCGTGGCTCCCACTGTGCCCTGGTGCAGTTTCTGGAGTGCTCCTGCAGATCCTGAGAGCCTGCTCCTCAGGGCTAGCTCAGGAGCAGCAACTCCTCACACTGGCAGGGATTTCCCAGTTCCTGCAGGTTGACATTGCAGAAATGACTGAGAGTTTATGGTGTTATCCTCCCTGAACTACTTGTAAGTGTTTCTCTGCCACAGGTTACTGTCCTCTCAGCTCAGCGGGAGCAGTAAAATCTCTGCTTTCCTTTGTCTTTCAGCTTTGGATGAAAGCACCAGAAAATCTTGACCTCGCTCTTTTTTCACATCTTGTGGAGATCTTGCAGTCCTCCAGGTACACAAACTAGTGTTTGAATCAGAAACATGTGGGACAAGCTCATCTGTAACCTGAAGCTGGAACTGTGAGGTGGATATGAAGGGTCCAATCCCTAGTTGGAATCAGTGGACTCTGCGAGTGAATCATTCCTATATTGCTCTTTCAAGGCTGGAGTTAGTGATTTGATCGGCCCCTGAGATGACTGTGGGGCTAGCCTGGGAAAATCTATCTGGTGACCCAGTTCAGATGGAACCACTGCTGTACAACGGAAGTTTAAATATCTCCTGGGGAGGGAAAATCTGAATGTTTGAACTGAGTATGAAATAAAAAAAAAAAAAAAATGTAATTGAAGTTGTGTTTAAAACCAAAACACAACACAGGAAGACTTTTTTATAACAGTATACTTTCTTAATCAGCTGTGCTAGAGTTAAATGTATCTGAAAAGACAGCATGGCAGAGGGGCTGAGCAGAGCAGGATGCTAGAGTCCTTCTTATTGGTATCAGAAAGCTCTATGCAGACCTGTCCGGTGTCCCTTACTGAGTGTTACAGGAATAGCATTTATTACCACCAACTCACTGCTTGAAAGTTCAATAATGTTTTCTTTGAACTCATTGAAATGCAGCAGTTTCCGGGGGAGAGGGCAGATGGGAAGGGTAGAGAACACACAAAGAAATCTTCAGATCTCCATTGCTGACACATATTCAATTTGTCTGACAGTGTTTGAAATGTTGCCAAGGCACCATTAGAAGCCAAAGGTGCAAAGTATCAGTGCAACCTGAGAATCCTTTTAGCTGAAATCCAGCAAATTTGGTTCTTTCCAGTAAAAGCTTTTAATAGTCCCTGTGCTTTTTTACAGAGATGGATGTCAGAATGCTGCAGTTGCCTACCAGGTACAAATGGTGCCCAAGCTCATTTTCCTCTTCAATGATCCTGAAATCAGTAACTCCAGGATCACTGTGGCCTGCACTATTCTCTCCCATCTGTTGCAAGGATACTTTAACACGAGAGATGTTCTTAGGTAACCTTTAAATCTATAGCTTTTTCTTAGTTTGTACATGAACTATACTCCTGCCAGTGTTGGAGAGATCTCTATAGTAGAATTTTCCTCACCTCATCTTTGGTAGGAGCCCCCAGATCTTTGGCAACTGCAGGATCCCCACTGATAAAAAACTCTTTCATGCCTTCAAAACAGAGTTCAGCCCAACCTTATATTTGTGTGAAGATGGGTTGGGTGATGGCCCTTACAATGATGGCACAAACAGCTCTGCTGGTATGACTGGGACTACTCAAAGTCTGTACTTAATATTTGGTTTCATTAAAGCCTGGCCCTAAAGTATTGAAATCGCTATAGTATTGCAACTTGGCCCCGGTCAACTATGTACCTAATCCTGTTGGTTTGGCTTATATCCCAGTAACTATCTTTTGTTTGTGAATTTCAATCAGTTAAGATATGTTAGTCAGGATTTCATTAAGCAAAGAATTTAAATCCTTGTTTGCTTTCCACAGAATGTAAGCACTGCTCCATTTCATATTCCCAGCCTAGTTGCATCAGCCTGTAGCCTATGAACTGAGGAAGGTCCACACGGTGCTGTCTACAGCCACCTAACTCCAGGGAAATGCACTGCACAGATGACAGCTCTGGTTTTAAAACCCTTTGTCCAAATAAAACATAGAAACAGAGTAGCATGTCAAACCTGTGGTCTCTGCAGTCAGCCTTTAGCTCTGTTGAAGAGTACAAGCACCTCAGGTAGTTACAGTGTTGTAAGCTAATACCTGAACTTACTGCTTGCCAGCTGTTTTGTGCACTTACATGTACCTATGTTTCTACCCTGGGCTTATATGAGTTAGCCTATTCTTTTTTTCATACAGGTGCAAGTAGAGGATTTAGTATATCAAATTTGCCATGTGGTAAGGAGTGTGAATGAGCATTTTTCTTAAAATATCATGATTTGTTATTACATGGTAATTTGGTTGTCAGGCCCATGAGTGCTGAGTGAGTGGGTAAACAGTCCCTATCCTTCCAGCTCCAGGACAGCAGAGATTATAGTAGGCTCTCAGCAGCACTGAAAGGTGTTGGGGTTTCTGCTGGTCCCAGACTTTTGACACATCTAATGGAAATTGCTTTGTGGACCATTCCTGCAGAACAAGTTCAAGAAACGCCCTTCTTGTGGCCAGGAGGAGTTTGTGCACTTCCACTAAGTGCGTATGTCACATTAATCAATCTATCCTTAGAAACAGGTAATGTGTTAAAGCAAACTACAGGTGAAAAGAGGTTGCCAGTCCTCCTCCCCGAGTACCTGCTGAGGTTTCTCTGCTCTCCTCTATGTGCTTGGAAACCAAGTGGTGATAACGGTGATATCTGAATGCCGCAGGCAGTTCAGAATCTTTTGTATGAACAGAGTGTTTAACTCAATATTGCTTTCCTCATAGTGAAAGACCTCTAAAATCAAGGGATAGAGAAAAATGTTTCCATAGTAGAATAGATATTACTTGCATTTGGAGATAGATGTCCTTTTTATTTGCTTCCTAGTTTATGAACTTTTGTAGTCCTATTTCAACCCTATTTCTACAGCAATTAGAATTTCCAATGGTTGTCATTAACAGTCATCATTAATGACTATTGACATTTGCATGTAATCTCAAAGTAATTAAATGAATGTCTGTCTGTCTGCTAACCAAAACTGCTTCCCTCTTTCTCTGCAAGGATTGGATTGTTCCTTGTTTACACTTTGAAACCTTCTTCTGTGGATGAAAACCAGATTTGCCTGGATGGTGTGGCTGAGATGCCCAGTGAAGGTGAGGAGCTACCTTTGGTGTATG
This sequence comes from Pandion haliaetus, assembly GCA_013401275.1. Lineage (NCBI taxonomy): Eukaryota > Metazoa > Chordata > Aves > Accipitriformes > Pandionidae > Pandion > Pandion haliaetus. The sequence goes on along the minus strand of VYZV01003914.1, from coordinate 7,649 downwards.
TGTTCTGATAGACAGCTAAAGTACTTCCCTTCTTCTCCAGTGCATGATGAACCCTAAATACAACATAGTGCTTCTGCCTCCAGTGGCAGGAAGAGACACAAGTCAAATGACTTCACCTGGAAGGGGACAGGCTGCATTGAGGTGACATGAAATTGTGGGGGAAAGCTTACATTGCTACAAAGGCCTGATGTGAAGAATAGTGAAGTGACAGTCACTGTATATATACCCAGGAAGGCCTAACCTACTGCAAGTTCATCCTCCTGCTAAGGGAGTTCCCCTTTTGTCCTCTCTCTGCTAGTATGCCAGCAGTGCTTTGGCTGCATTGTCCAGAGCCTACACAATGTTGGATTTCACAGATATACACAGAGATGAAGGCCATTAAATTGAAACTGCCCCAAAACTAACATACTGGGCTGTTAAGAGGAATAAAATTTCACTTGGGATCCTGGATTTTCTGTGAACACTTTGCTACACTTACAGTTGTAGCAAATAATAATGTGGAGCTCTGCATCTTTTAAAGCATCTGTGTATTTGTCAACATTGTATGTGGGAACTTCCAATCAGCTGGCTCTCTCATTGTGGTCTTTCAGTTCAGACTATATTGGTTATTGCACCTCTAAACAATGTATTATATTAAGGAGACACTCATAACTGTAGTTTCTATATATAGACATCACAGCTAGGCAATACAAGTCAGGTTGCTTGTTTACATTTCCCTCTCTAGTTATCCTGAGATTGCTTCCTGTGGATTATTATTCAACACATAGTTTGGATGAGTTTTAGGTACCTCTAAAGAGAGGACTCGGACAATGTAAGCACTGGTCATTTCTGATATTAGCAGGAATTCTTATGTCTAAAATCTGATGTCTGCATCCCTTTACTCTTCAAAAGACTGATACAAGTACTTCCACTGGGCTGATCTGGTGCAAACAAGGTTGTTCATCAAGGCAATGGAACATGTGTTTTGTCTCTTCATTACTCTTTATTACTTTCTGATATTTGTAGCCTTAAGCCAAACATCTGGAAAGACAATCTGGCTTCGAAACCAGTTACTGAAGATGCTGTTAGATGTAATGCACTCAGACAAACTTCATCTGTCCTCTGAGTAAGTAGAAACAATTTAGGAAGGCATAGGTAAGTGTCTCTGTCTTCTAGATTTCCTTTTTGCTGGTACTTGACCAGGACTAAGCATACTGGTAATATTTGAGTCTCAACAAAACAGTAAGTAAGAACAGACTGGATTCAGAGTTATTTTTTGTCAGTGATTTATCTGGCATTCACACAGATGTGTGATCAGGTCACACATCTAATATCCATTTTGAAAAAAGTTTAATGTTTTCAGAAAATGTCTCAAAGGAAGAACTCGGATGTTGCTGTTTCTTCTGCATTGCAAGGGTTGAAGAAATCCCAGCTGTCTTTGAAAATCAATTCAATCTGATCTGGGAATACTTGCACCCCTCTGTCATAACCATGAACATGCAGTTACTATAGTTCTACCTTGTATAACTGAACGGCAGAGTTCATAGTTCTGGGAGCTGTAACTGTGCATTTTCATTAGTTAACCTATCTTGGACTTAAAAATTTAAACCGGAATTTTGAATTTCATAGATTGAAAGATCTAGTCTGTGGTGTAGTTTACCTCAGTTATTGATACACACTCTCAGAAGGAGCTTCATGTTAACTGGTTTGTTTGTCTGGTAGTAATATAAGGTTGGATTTAGTGGGAATTAAGTGGCTCGAACTCTGTGGATGAGTGTTGTTAAATCTTTGTAATTCTGTGTTGCAGTATGCCTTTAATCAGATTTTTTTTTCTAGAGAAACTTGAGCTTCTAAATCACTTAGAGATAATTTTAAATAAAATCTCCTTTCTGTCTTCCACCGCATCTCTTTTCATGTGTTTTCATTTCCCTGTTTGTCCTAGGGAACAGGAAGAGACATTTTTGGTGCTGGGGTCAGACTGGTTTCTGCTGTTCACACAGAGCTACCTGCACTCTAGTACAGTTGTGCTAGGAATCAAGCTTCTTCTGTGCTTCCTCCAGAATCGTTTGCTGCTGAACAAATTCAAGGAAGGGATAATGGCTGGGCGCTGGCTGGAAAACAGCTCTGTGGGGTTGAGTATTCTGATGGGTACGTGTTGGTTTAATGCTCCCAAAACAATCCCTTGATCAAGCTCAGTGGTAGGAGATCACTGAAGTAGGTGATAGGAGAATTCCCATGATCTCAGTAGACCAAGAATTGATATTACTTCCTAGAGCAAGCTTGTCCTAGTACTTCAGCTTTTCTGTGCATTGCTTCTCCCTTGCATGGTAGTTGGCATTTCTAATTAGCAGTTGCAGGGATATGGGCCTTTTTGTCTTGCATAAAATCAGGCTAGTGATAAGCCTGTGAGTGTTCAGATGTCAGCTTGTGCCCTGAAACCTTCTGTTTCCTTAAGATTTGTTCAGCGTGCTTTTTGATAATTAGACCTGTGGTTCTGCGAAAGGAAAGAGAAAGGAAGAAGAATAATTTGGGGGGAATCTCCTGTAACAAAAGTGATAGTGGGAACAATTGTTATTTGTCAGTCTGAAGAAGTTTTGTAAACTGCTGATATTGCAGCCTAGCAGAGTACTGAGTGGCTTGGGACACAGACAAACAAGGATAAAGTTGGGTCAGTAATCCTTCCTCTGATATGGCATTCATTTTTAGACACTTCCTCAGAATGTTTTCCTTTTCTTTTTCTTTAAAGATAATTTAAAAACTGATCCTCCAGTGCCTGACAATGGCTCCTTCTTGATTTTTGGGTTTTCTGTGTTGCAAAGATGTCTGACTGATCATGTCCACATCCCTGAGATCTACTTGCTTGTGGCAGGGCTCTTTCTGGCAACTCCACAGTCTGAACCACCTGAACCAGCCAAGGTATGAAAAAAAATAGTGGACAACCATGAAGCTGCTATTGCTTTACTACTTTGGCATTTTGTGGCCTATTCTGAGAGGATTCTCAGGCAAGTTAACTCCACTTGATTTTTGTGATAGTTAAAATTAGTCATTCATACTTTAGAAATGAAGTAAGTTAACTTAGATTTAAGGAAATTTACTTTCGGAACAAACTTGTTCATGCAGGTGTTAAATATTATTTAACTACTGTACTTTTGAATGTAATTTGGATTAGTTTCCCTGTCTGTTCTTACATTGTCAAGACTCATTAAAATCTCAGAATTAATGGATTTGGGTACTTTTCCCCAGTGTCCTGAGAAGCCATAAGGCATTTTTGCCTGGCAGTGCCAAAGATATATTTCAGAAGAGGACAATCCATTACTCCTATCTTGGGGAAACACATTTGGTAGGAGAGGGAGGAGCTGATGGAGGTGAAGATGTTTTGGTTTTTTTCTGATGTGGAGAGAGCAGGCATTGTTTTTGAGGTACCATATATAATTCCCATCTCTTCTTGAAATATCTCTCCTCCTGTTGTAGAAAGATCTTGAGTCTATGTTGCAGTGGATCTTGCAGCACCATTTTAAGGAGAATGTTCTCAAAATTGGGTTGTGTGCAGAGGCAGCTGCTTTACTGCTGGAAATGGTTAGAGTCACTGTGGACAAGGTGAGTGTTATGTTGCAAGTACAGTGCAGTGTGAATGGCAGAATAAACTGCCTGAGAGTGTCAGAGGTCAGTGGCAATCTTTACCTGCAACCCCTAGCCTTCCTCTGCCCTCATGGGGCAATACTGAGCATAATAGTGAGCAGGGACTTCAAACAGTCAGCACAGCTATTGGCCTGGTTATGTTACATAGCAGATGGTGTGATGGGCTCATGTTTAAGAAGTGAACACAGAGATGGATCTTACCCACAGCACTACCCATTTTGTTCATTCTTGATGATGAAGGTATGCCACCTTTTTGATTCAGTGTATCTTCAGTCTACAAGCTGGGAGTTGGCTGCTTGTGCCTTGCCTGACTTCTCTGTGGCCATGTCATGTTGCTTAGCTGCTTAGGAATACCTGGAGAGGAGCAAATATGAGCTTATATGAGTGAGAAGAATGTTGCCTTGACTAGATGCACATTTGTCTCTGTTCAGCCTATTGCAGATGCAGAAGCCTCCTGGGAGATTGCCTATCCAGGGAATGTTATCCAGTTTCTGTGCTTGGTCTATCACAGTTATACTCAGGACCCTGTGTGGCACTGTCCTGAATTCTTGAAAACTTTGGCTATGGTTGCTTTCCATTCTGGACCACCCAAGGTATGTGCATCTGAGCCAGCACAAGCACTTCAGATCAGAGATGGTTTGCTAGGAAGAAAAATCAATTTAAGGATTATGAGTTAAAGTTAAAATGCATTGCTGTCTGCTTCCACAGGGAGGCTCTGAAGGCCTTCTGACTCCTGATGGTCCAGCTGTTGCTGAAGGGAAAGGCTGTGTTGATCCCTCCTCTCTCCCACTTCTACCACACCCTGCAAAGAAACAAGTGTGGGATTTTGTGCGAGTCCTCCTGATGGACAGTCTTCTCAGCATCCCAGCAAACAAACAAGGGCATCCACTTGAACTGATTCTTGAGGTCTCTCTCGTAGTCATCAGACTTTGCTGCTCTAACTTGCACTGGGGGTGGAAGGACAGGAGGTATCCTGCTAGCAGCCTAGTAAAAAAGTGCTAACAGTGGCGGAGACGTGTATTAAGTCAGCATTTTTTACAGTCTAGGATAAGGCTGGGATCACAGCTCTTAGAGAGCATGCACTACATCCTGGCAGATCTGGACCACCTGCTTAGTGGAACGGAATTCCTACCTTTTTAACAAGGAATAAAGGCCTGCATTCATGTGAACTAAGAAAATGCTGCCTCTAGACAACAACAGAGGCATTTTTCGGGCAATATTTAATATTGAAGTAAGGTATAAAAAATTTCCCTTTTCCTTAGTAATACCTGCTTGTCATTAAAGCAGCCCTTGAATTGTGTTGAGAACAGAAGATTTCATATGGAGCATTCCTGTGTATTGATTTTTGAGACAACAATTTCTTTTCAGTGCTGAAATAAACCAAAACCAACTGTGTCCACTTTTAGTACAGATTAATACAAGCTGTAGCAGCTGAGCCTGGATTATGGATTTCAACCACTCAAAGCCCTGCAAAGAGAGTAGTCTGAAGAAAGGGAAAATGTAAAATTTAGGCTTCAGCTCCAAACTGTCAATCCAGGTGTCCCAGATGTGAGTTCTGATGCAGACTTAGCTTAGTAATACAAATAGTAATGAACATAAGCTTGACTGCAACTGTCATGAGCTAAATCATCTTGCAGAGCAGCAGTTCCCTGAAGGTTTATACAATAACATCTCAGGGCTTGGTGCAGTTTAAAATAGAGGATGGCTCTTCTGACTGTCTGAATCCTGAGCCTGCTAAATGAAGCTGAAATATCCTGAGGGCAAGATCTCTTGGAAACCACCTGTGAACCTAGGTTCTGTCCCTGTCAAAACTTTCTTTGTGTTCAGTGTGCAGAGGGCAACTGTGCTGGCTATCAGCTAGAGAATCTAGACTGATGTAAGATTTACTGTTTTCCCAGCTAGGGTATGAGGTTCTGCCATCTCATCTGCTGCCCAGTAACTGTCCACACATGCACGCTTGCTGAACTCTGTATAGGAGTACAGCACATCTCTGCATTTACATGTTACTGTGGATTAGCTGTCACAGATACCTTCTCAGCTTGCAGCAGCTGTTTTATATGCCCACACCTAAGGCTAAAGTGTGCAAGTGAGGTAGAGTAGTTGTCCTTGCTCTTGTGCTAGTTTTCCCCTGCTCTTCCTAACACGGTGCCTAGGTGTTTAAGGGAAATGTTGGGCACTTTATTTATCTCAGATAGTACTGACTGTGTCTTGGAATTTCTGCTTGCTTCTTTGGGGAAAACTTTTGCTGAATCTGAATGTTTGACAGGCATAATCTGCCAAAGATCTAATGAAATTAAAGGCCTTTTGAATAAAGGCTGAAAATGAATTTGAGTCTGATTTTCTGGCTGGTTTTCTGTGGTACTAATATATATATGGTCACTATATAGGCTTCTCCAGAGGATGCCACCAGTGAGCAGAAGAGACATTTTCAGACAAAAGTTTTGCTGTCTGCTATGGATATCTTCAGTGTTACTAGCGAAGGTGAGGGGAAAACAAGACCAAGAGGTGAGTGGTGAGAATCAGATCATTAACTAGCTGGTATTTAGCATGTAGCTGTACTTGCTAGAAAGGTTTGGAAACAGTAGCTAGAAGGACAGTCCAGCTCAGCAGGCTGGACTGTCCATTCAGTCCTGCTGTAGGCCAGTTTGCATACATTACTATAATTTTACCGTTTTTCTAGAGAGCCTCTTCACTTATTTCTCCCTTTTTCAGAGCACATTCTGAACATTAAAAAGGGAGTACTTATAAAGAAACCTAGGTTTATCCTTGAGTGCTTCTGGAAACAACCGTGATAAGTTTGTTGTTGCTGCTCTCCTTTCTGAGTCATTAGTTGGACCAGTCCTTCATGATAGTATTTTAGTGAGATTGGTTCTGTCCTTGGGATAGAGCTGTCATTTCCAGTCTGAGTAAGGTATTTCTGCTAGACCTAGAGTTTTCTTAGACATGTCTCAACTCTGAGACATTATGGCATGAGACTGTTCCTTCTCAGCCCTGGTAACCTTATATCTTGCATAATTGTTTTTGTATTTCAGCTTGTTTTGGAATAATCAACCCTCTTGTACCCTTTCCAGGGAGCAGTGATCCTCATGGCACTTCAGAATCAACTGCACCTGTATCCATGATGAATATTACTTATTTTGCTCAGAAGCTGGTTGANACTGCCAAACAGATTATGGGGGTGAGTCACATGAAATTTTTTTTTAGCTGTTATCAAAGTGTTCTAATGTGCTGTTTCACAATGAGGTTGTGATACCACAATTCTCAAGAAGATGGCTGTAAACCATTTGGTGATTTTGATTATTCCTGTTTTCTTGCATGAGCACGTAATGGCTCTAAATGACAATCAGAGCTAGATAGTGCAGCGTAAAGAAGGGGTAGTTAGCTCTTTTGTGCCACTGTCTGTTGGCTATGCACCTGTTGCTGAACAGGAATAAATTAATCTCTTCCACAATCCCAGGGACTTCAGCAGAAATACAGAAAGAATGAATTTGTATCTAACAGGTAGTTCAGGGGAATTTTGCTGAAATAAGTTTGCAACAGCTTAAATGAAGTGAGAGGAGTGGATCATTGGGCAGAGAGTTTTCTGAGCAAGCCAAGTACTCTGCTGTTTTGTGTTTTCACAGGTCTTGGAAAGCTCCATTTCTCAAAAGGAAGTTTTCCTCAGTGCCCTGTACAGCTGTCTAAACAGAGCCATCCTATACTGCCTATCTAGACCACAACAATCTCTGCCTGAACAGTTCAACGTCCTGAACACTCTCAATGTCCTGCAGGAGCAGTGGGACATTATTTTTGCAACTTACAACTCAAATAATAATTTTGTCATCTGCCTCATGTACTGCCTTTGCCAACTGAATTCGGGCAGGTACAAATGTTCATCTCGGTATAATGTTTGTTTACATCTCTGTGCTGTTATCTATGGGAGTGGGTGCAGAGGGAGAGATTTCACAAAACTTAGGCAATACCCATTTTGGGGAATTGCTAGAAGCTGCAAATTGAGCTGGATTCAGCTAGACTAAGGGCTTTGGATGTAG
>VYZV01003912.1:6551-18774 GCA_013401275.1 Pandion haliaetus | reverse complement strand
AAGTAACATGCATTGTGTCCTCAAATTCAGGTGCAAAACTGTTATCAGAATTAAATTGCCTGCAATCAGGAAATACAGAGATGGTAGTATTTTTGTATTTTGGTTTTCCTCATGTTTCCTGCATTGTTTATTTTGTTAAGTGAAGATGTACTGTTTTGGCATCTCATATCTGGCCAAAGCGGTGTCAGATTGCATTGCCCTGCTGGCTGTGAATTTGTTGTGATTAAGAAATTCACTTGGAAAGTGACCAGATTATACCGGAGGAAAAAGGAGATTTGTAATTGTGATGTGCTTTCAAAGTTGGACATAATGACTAGGCTGGTGATAATTAAGGAGAGGACTGTTGATATGTCAACCTGTCATCAATAGCTTACTGATAAACAGAAATACCCATGGAAAAATTTAGGGGAAAATACACCTAATTTTTTTTGACTATTGAAGGTTCACTCAAAGCTTCTTAGCTTTATAGGCTAAATTGACTGAGGATAAGGGACTACACCCTGGCTGAGTCGTACATAAAAAGAGATCAGAGAAGAGGAAAGGGCAGAGAAAGCAAGCCTTTCCAGGTGTACTTTCTGTCCCATTGCTGCACAGATATGTAAGGGATCAAGAAAGAAAATAATTGATTAGATTGCCACCTCTGATAATCCACTTTCTGAACACCCTTCCACTTTGCTGTGCTAGGAATGATTATGTTATTATTTTGCTAGATCAATAACCTAAATGCAGTTCAAATTATGGTTAATGAAAGTCTCGCTTTAATAATATTAATTTACTTATAGCATGAAAAATCCTGGTTTCCTTAAAAAACCAGAATGCTATCTTTACTTCTTTATAACTTTTGTTTGATTAATATTTTCACAGAGGTATGACTAATTTGGTAGGCAGATACCTGCTTCCAAAGCACATAGCCAAAGAGAAACAGCCAAAGTGTTTGGAGTTTATCACAGACAAAGGTACAAGTCTAACAGCTACAAGCAAATCAAATCTCTTGCCATCTGAGAAGCATTTTTCCATGTTGCTTGTGTAAATAGAGTGGGGCGTGAACAAATCACACCAGAAAATCTTAATTCTTCCTGTGTATTTTTTTAACAATGACTATTCATGCAATCATTATTTCAGAAATACATTATGTTAAGATACAATTGACAGAGTCATGATGTGACCCTAGAATACTCATACCTTTGAACACGTGGCTGCAGGACTTCATTGTGTTACTAATATTATGTCTGCTGCTCTGGTAAAAGAAAAAAAAGCCTTCATACTTTTAACATTTTGCTTGGAAAAAAATCATGTTAGTTTTTAGTTCAGAGTCATAAACTATCATCAACCATAATAACAGCAGCATAATTTGTTCACTCTTTTGACATTTTCAAGTCCGGAATCCTTTCACAGTTTTAAGGCTAAGATTCCTCACATAACAGGGTGAAACTGCCAAATAGAAGGACAGAACTTCATTACAAGTTTTTCATACATACTGACCTGGCATCTTGTATGTATAGTAAAGTATGAAGCGTTACTATAGACTTTTTGGTTGGTATTAATCTTTCTGAAAGAAGTTTCTAGATTTTCATTTGTCAAACTTCAAACTCTTACAAGATGTAATAAAATTTGCTATTTGGAAGTGAAATACTATAAGGGGTCACGGATAATACCTAACAACTGCAGAACACAGCCAAAATTTAAATTTGTTTTTCTTAGATGAAACTTTACAAATAAATCTCCTTAGTGGGAAAACATGGCAGGAAGAAGACATGATTACACATATTCATTGCATGGCAGTTCACAAATAAGTTGACATTGGCAGTGTTTTGACTTAAAATTGGTCTTTGAAGAGACTTAGCTGGGCTTCAGTTGTAGTCCTTCTTTAATTAGTGTGTTTTTAAATGCTGGGAATTTAACCTTCCTTTCCCCCTGTTATTCTTTCTTGTATGAGGATTTTGTGTGATTGAATAAACAGTGTTCCACTGATTAACTGTAATGGTTTGTAATATACAGGAAACTCTGTTTCATATGGATTGGGGAAGAGAATACTTTTAGATACATGTTGGAGAAGTTTGGCCATTGAATACTATCTTCAAGCCTCTCTTTATGCTCTCCCTCTAGAGCAAAATGAAAAAAACTGATAGAATTATGAAAACAGTTGATTGCTTGAATGAATGTAATTAGTCAGTCCTAGCAAGTGACATATTTTTCATTCCTGTTAGCACTGGATTATATTTTCAGTTTTTAGAAAAAAAATAAGGAAACAATTGTTTAAATAAATCAGCGATCTTGGCTGTAGAAATTTCAGTCTATGGTTTTACGTTACTAGAGGAGATGTATAGTACGCTTTGCAAACTGATTCTCTACTAGGCTAAGCATCAATAACTCAGACCAAGGGCTACACAATCAAACCACTATTCTCAGTATTTGGCAAACTCACTGCATTATGTTCATCATGCAAAGTTAAACTTACACCTACAGCCACACTGATTGTCAGCTGGCTACCATCTGGGAAGATGTTGCTGTCAAATTTGCAGCAAGGTCTAGCTAACATCTTAACAGCATACCTGGAGAAAAAAGACTCCAAAACCAAAGAATCTTAACATACATCATCATCTGTTTGTCCTGTGCAGAACTGGAAAAGTCATTGCAATAGAGTCATAATAGTTTACAAACCACTGGTTTGCTTAGATATTATTACTCTTTTTGTGGCAACTTCACATGTGTATTATGAAAATTGAGATTACTTTTATCATTTCTGTAGGACCGTTTTGGGGGGAAGTGCAGGATACAGCTGGTGTTCTGGATTTCAAAGGCCCGAAAGCCGTGTCTCTTGACAGTGCAATATGGCAAGAAGCTGACAAAGGGCTCTCGGAAAAATGATAACTGCTGCCACTGACTACAACTTGTCCTTTGTGCTTCACTAGATATTATGGAGATTGACTAGTTAATAATTGTGAAGAATTGTTTTGCAAAAGTTGTGACTACCAAAGACACAAAACATTGGGTGCTGAAGTATGCTGTGCAATCATTCCAAGTAGACTTTGCTTGTATGGATTGTTTATTATAGCGAAAAATCATAAGCATATTTCTCTCAGCACGCTTTTGTATTCACTTTTCCAGTACAGATTGGAAATTATCCCAGTACAGAGTCTAAGTCTGTAATATGGGAGACAAACTTTAACAGGGTGTTTCCACTATGTGGAATAAAATCCCTGTTATACTGAAGTACTGTTTGGTTTTAAGAAACTTTTTTTTATCTTGAAAAGCCTTGTCAGTCTATGAAATTTTGATCATTCATTTTCATTCTCCATTATATTAGATTGGATTTCCTGCATTATATTGCTTTATTTTGCTGAAATATGTTTCAGTAATGCTGACTTTTGTTCCCTTAGGACATTCATGAAAATGAGATGTGTAGCACATGAAGCCAGACTGGTAGGAAAATTTAAACTAAATACAGTAACCCCATCTACTTTTTCTCAAAATAACTGAAGTAAAAAAGTATCCAAACTGTTTTTACTGTTTTCTAGAAAATAATCTGTAGTTTTATATATTACTTGTATATAATTTTTTTGGCATACTTAGAGAACTAACATTAGGTCCTTTCTGGTATCCCTTAATAACAAGGTAACAGGAACAATTAATACTTATCTCTCCTTGGAACTGGAGTAGTATTATGTTTCAGAGTGCAAGTATGCATTTTGAACAGAAAGATATTTTAAAATCATATTTTAAATAAAACACAGTTCATTCATAACCAATATTTTGTCAAATGATTGCACAAATATATCATGCATTAAACTTTTGTTCATCCTCAAGGTATAACATATTACTTGCTTTTTCTTTGCATTCTGTCTTCTATTTTATGATCTATACAAAGACAACATTCTTCAGTGCTGTTTATATAGCGCAAAATATTTTAAAATGTCCATAATTCTTTTGGAAAGATTCATTGGTAAAATAAGGTTTGTAATATTTTTTTAGCAAGGTTCTAGCATAGAGGCCCAAGTTCCAAACCAAGATGTCTTTGTTGGTTTTGTTCAGAAATTTTTTATTCTATTATAGTTAGCAGTCTATAATATTTCAGTTAAATACAGCGTTTGGTAAGTTTTAATACATTAATACACTGAAACTTTTACATTAACTTAATGGCTTTAAAGTTAGTTTGTGATTGTCCTATGTTACTGAACAAAGACCTGCATGTCCATGGTACCAACAAGTAAACAAAAGATATTATGTATTAAAATTCTTTGTAAATATAATCTATGATTTCTGCCTAAGAGATTGCCCTTTAATTACATGAATTGCAATGGGTATGCAAAAATAATGTCAATTCTGTCATGCAAAAAAAGCTACATATTTTACAACCAATACATTATTCTTTGTCTGAAATCACAATCTTTCTTCCACTCCTCTTACCCCCTCCAGTGATTTACCACTGGTGGTTTAAGTGCTTTTATCTAAATTTTTAACAGAGCTTCACAAACTATCTGAAGAACTAGAGGGAGCTGTCCATGAGGACTGCTTGCTCTCATGATAGTGATTTTCAGAACAGATCTGAAAGAACTAAACAAAACCCAAAGCAGTCAGTGGATGACATATGTCAGGCTTTACTGCCATGACATAGAAAAATCATAGCTTTATCATCAAAGTCTATGTTTGAAGAATGAAAGGGACATAAAGCATCTAGTAAGTATTGCACTGGGATAGAATTTACCCAATAATGTCTTTCAGAAGCACGCAAGTTTTTTTTATTCTGTTGAAATACTTTCCAATACCACTTTTTAAAGCAAGTAATTACTGTTATTACTACACAAACATTATGGAGTTATGAACTGCAAAGGAGTTTGTTGATGAGGCCAAACTACTCTCTTTAAGTATGTATCCGAATCTGGCCATAAGCCTGAACTCTCATGTATACTCACAGAGAAATAGAGTTGTCAAAGTTTCAGACCTATGCTGCAGAATTATTTCTGACTTAAATCCAAGCAAAACACCAAACTGAGTTTGAAAACATTTCTTTCAGGTGCATTGTTGTAGCATGTTTTCAGGATTTAGAAATTGTTCTTTTCCACATTAATTCACTTAGAGCTTGATCATCTTATTTCTGCCAGTAGTGAAGATTCACCGGAAACTGGAGAGGCCCATATCATGAAGCATGTCTTAATGACCAACACATACAATGAAAGAGTCTTTCACCTTTCACAGTGAAGGAGTGTTATGTGTGGGACATTGCTGAATCGCAAATATTTCCTACTTGCCTCATGTTGTGGTTTCAGCCCAGCTGGCAACAGAGCACCACGAGGCTGCTCGCTCATTCCTCCACCCCCCAGCCCCGGTGGGAAGATGAGAAAATATAAAGAAATGATCGTGGGTCGAGACAAGGACAGGGAGGAGGGATCACTCACCAGTTATGGTCATGGGCAAAAAACCAGACTCAATTTGGGGAGAAAACAAAACCAATTTAATTTACTACCAGTGAAATAAAAAAAAGGATAATAAGAAGTAAAACCAAATCTTAAAACACCTTTCCCCCCCCGTCCCTCCTTCCCGGCTCAACTCCACTTCTGATTTTCTCCACTTCCTCCCCCACAACAGCACAGGTGAGATGGGGAATGGGGGTTGCAGTCAGTTCATCGCACATTGTCTCTGCCACTTCTTCGTCCTCAGGGGGAGACCTCCTCACTCTTCCCTGCTCCAATGTGAGGTCCCTCCCACAGGAGACAGTCCTCCATGGACTTCTCCAACGTGCGTCCTTTCCATGGGCTGTAGTCCTTCAGGCATAGGCTGCTCCAGAGTGGCCTTTCTCATGGGGTCACAGCCTTCTCGGGGGCATCTACCTGCTCCAGCATGGCGTCCTCCATGGGCTGCAGGTGGGCATCTGCTCCCCCGTTCACCTCCATGGGCTGCAGGAGGACAGCCTGCTGTCTCACCATGGGCTGCATGGCCATCACGTCCTCCAGCGCCTCTCCTCCCCCTCCTTATTCACTGACCTTGCTGTCTGCGGAGGTGTTTCTCTGACATTGCAATCTCCTCCCCCACTGCAGTTCCCCTTCTGAAATCTGTTATCCCAGAGGCACTACCACCATCATTGATGGGCTTGGCGTTGGCCAGTGGCGGGTCCAACTTGGAGCCAGGGAAGCTTCTACCAGCTTCCCACAGGAGCCACTACTGCAGCACCTTCCCCTGCTACCAAAACCCCTTCATACAAACCCAAAAGACCACATCAGCAGGTTCTTTGAAACTCCATGGCTTCATTCCATTTTGGCACTGCAGCCATTCATCTGTCTTCTGCTTGGGTGACAAAACTCTTTCAGTGCATTCTATTTCCATTGAATGTGATGGACTGGTCTCTGGTCTCAACCAACAATCACAAACTCAGCTTTTACCGCATAAGAACCTAGTCAGATCTCATGAGACTCCCTATTTCAATTTTCACAGACTCCATTTCTGCTCCTTTTTGCCCATCACACAGTATGTAAATGAATGTAAATATAATGCTCTCGGCCATTGTAAGGGTTTCTTTATTCGTGAAGAAGAGGAGCAAGATACTGCTTTATTGCTGGTTTAAGAGACCATAACTGTATCATAGGGATATTGAAATTCTTTTCTTTTGACTTGTCACTCAAATATGTTCTTTAAGCCATTCATTTGGTGTAACAACTTTTGGGCATGAAAATCATAATCTCAGTGATCCAGTTTCACATCCTTGGGTTAATAATAAATTTTGAATGAGTACTTCAATAGATAATATATTAAATTGAAACAGTCATTTCTATTTGGCTTCTGATATACTGAGGGGAATATGAACTCACAGCATCAGGAGACATTTGTGGAGGTTTCAGAGGACCTAAATTTCCTTGGCAGCTAAAAATTGCAGGAGAACTTCACTGACAGCAGTTTAAAAAAAAAAACCAAAAACAAAAAAAACCCCAAACCACAACCAAAAAACCCCTTCAGTTAATTTCCTATTTGACTTTTAACATACTTTTTGCCCAAGGACCAAAATCCTCTACTAGCTTTGTGACTGCCAGTAGAAAATGCTTGGGTTATTTTAGCTTTTAGATAAAATGTTTTGAGATTTTTGTAATGATCTTCTCCTTCTTCCCAAATATTTACACTTGAACTATTTGCTATCAAATTTAGAGTTTTTCTGTAGAGGTTTAACATGCCTAAGTTCCCTCTGTAATTTTTATGTATTCACTTACTTGCAGATATTTAAAAATGTTCCAAATACCTCCCAGGTGAAAAGAATTAAACGGGATGAAAAGAGGATGTCTGTTTTAACATTTTGCAGTTTTTCTGATCAGAAAATACACTCAATGTATCCAGGGAAGTGAAAGAGTAAAATACTTGAGGATGAACTACATTATCTCTGTCAGTAAGACAAATAATTATTATGTCTTTTGAAGTAAAAAGAATGTTACCTGCACGGAATAAGCATTATTTATTTCAAACAAGCCATGCACCATTTTGCTCACTAATGCTTTATGGCAGAAATAAAGCTAAAATCCAGTTCTCCATGGTACTTGCAGTTACTTAATTCATTAGATCACACTTAAATTTATTTCATCCCTTCTTACCTTCCAGATAACCTTCCAAATTACAAGTGCAGCAGGTTTCTATAGACAGCATTCAATTTTCTTAGACAATCCTGCTTCATCCTCTGAATACAATCAGGCACTACCTTCAATAAAGGGAAATCTTGGTGGGAGATTTGTTTTGTGATACTATGAGATACATTCACAAGAGGAGTGAATAGAAGTGGTAGACACAATCTTAATTCTGGCAGCATCTTTCCCTCTCTCACTGTTGCCAGTCTTCTCAGTGACAGCCTAACTGAGCAAGTTTCCTGTTTCATACTAATGGAGGATTATTGGAAAATACTAGTGGCTGTCAAATTGTCAATGGATTCTTCCAGATTAGATGCTGGTCATGGTTCTAGATACCTAAGAATCTGAAATGCATATATTTACTTAATTCATTACATTGAATTCTCAGTTTGGCAGTATGTTAGACTTCTATCTTTTTTATAATGATTTGTGCAAGGGCCAGCTAGAATTGACTAGGATCCAGAAAGCTCTGAATTACCAGTTTTGTGTTCAATTTAGCTCATCTATAGATGCTAAGAGAAACTGAAACAAGACCTAGAATTTGATGAGATGCTCAACATGCATCTCACTTGCACCAGCAGGAACAGTGTCTTGCCTGTGATTTTCTATAATGGTGAGGTAACTGAAAATTGAATCAATAAAACCAAGGAAAATGGATTAAGTCATCAGTGTAAGTGCTGAGCCTTTTCTGACTCTGTGGTATGATACCTGCCTGATGTCAGTGAGTTCCAGCAGGTGTACTTATGGACTTCTTTAATAATATACATAAATTACATTTTCTGCTAGGAAAGCAGAAATTCAAGGTGATTTTTGCTCTCTTATGATTATTGCTCTCTCAAAGTTTCTACACTCTTTTAGCCTTCAGTTTCAGCTTCTCAAAGCATACAGTATTTATCTGAAAATGAAATACATGTTTTTTCATTGCTTGAATGACAGATAGACAGTTTCATGACCTAATGAAGGTAAAATTCATAGGTTTTAATTACAAAAGAAGCACAAATTACAAGGCTGTTGTTGACTGAATGATATTGATTCCTTAAAAAAATCTATTAAATAATTTTCCTGACCAAAACCCAAATTGACATAAAATGATTAAGTTAAATTCACATACAGTAAATGTTAAGTCTTGGACACAAAAAAGAAATCACATTCTTAATTAGTAAGATTTTTATTTTTTAAATAGATTACCATTTTGGAAACAGGAGCATTTATTATAGCTTGTGAAGTGCTGCTGCTGAGACGTTCCTGTGCATGCTTAGATGCAGTAGATAGAGCAGATTCAAAAAAACCCTATGTAAGTTTTAGATCAAGCACCTAGTCCTACCTACAAATCTAAAAATAGCTTGATCTGTGCAGTATTTTCTAAAGGCAATTGTTCAGGAAGGAAAAACAACTTTCAATGGTGTCCTATATTAATTTTTCCATTTCAAGCAATGTTTTATTCATCATATTTAATATTTGTTTCACGTCACACATCACAGAAGATTAGATCAAGTAAGAAATGTGCAATGACATATGATGGGAAGCTCCACTGAAAAATGAACTGACTCTACAGAAAATTATATGTAAGAAACAAAAGAAAAAATAAGGGGAAAGAAAACTCTACCACCACTGATTAACTGAATTTGCCCCTACCTCAAACTGTTCTTCTTTCATGAACCTTTGAAAGCTTAGGAAGAATATTTTTCCAGTGCATTGGGGTCATGGTTTCCTGCCCTTGATTTAATAATTTCTCATAAATTTTCTGTATCTTTAGGCAAAGTAGATTAAGACTTGCAGCATGGTAAATACATTAGCTACTGAATTCAACTGCACCCTGACAACACGCCAGTCTGCCAGTTCTTCAGAGAGATGTTGCAGGTTGTTTGTCTGAATCCGATCCCTAATTAGCAAGACATTGCAGCTACCCTGGTTAGGGAAAGTCAGCAGCCACAGTTCATCAAAGGGAATGACAGGCCATGACAAAATTATATCGCACTTGAAGTTTTGAAGATCTTTTACTAGAAGACATGTAGTAAAAGAATAGGTATACAGACACGTCCAAATTGGTCTTCTTTGCCATTTGTTATTTTGGAAATCTGTAACATGGACAGCAGCTAAATGAAAGGATTTAGTTCTGCTGCAGAAGACTCAGTCTTGCATATTGTGTTCACGTATCTGCTCAGTTCTTGAAGGTCATTCAGTATATGTGACAAGCTCATACTGATATTATAAACCCATGGCAAAGGTTGCTGTCGTGTATAACCATGTTTATTTTCCAAACTATGTTGGAATTGTTTTCTTTTATGGTAAATCTGACAAACTTAGAAGTGACCATAATCTATGCCCTAGTGGAGGGAAAAGTACACCCAGTAGCACTGTACTTCTGCCAATGTATATCACTTTACCTGGGAGATGCATAACGTGGAAATGTCAGTGAGGAAGGAGTAGACTAAGTCAACAAATTCCATGCTCACCAGAAAAGGCTTGCTAAACTTATTTTAGTGATACAGCTACCCTGTTATTTTAGGTGAAAGGCCTTTATGAAGAATGCCCAATACTTGCTACTGCCCTCTGTATTGTTGCACAAACAGATTTGAATTGCTTGGCGATACTTGTTACTCTGAGGATGAGGCAGCTACTCACCTGTCTGCACTCAGTCTTCAACAGTGAAAGCTCACATAGGTTTTCTCTGTGTGAAGGATCATTTCCTCCTGTGAGCACTAAGGTGCTGTAATGGTAGGGTGTGCAATGGAGATGTGAGGGACAGACATATGCCTTTTCTGAGCCATGACGCTTCTGAGGACTCTGCCACAGATTACATGATAGGGTTTTGAGATACAATGATGGGCTGGTTCCCGGCCCTGTAGGATTCAGTTAGATAGACCTGGGCAACTTTGACAGGATTTTCAAGGATGTAAAGTCATCTATTCACCCAAACTCCCTGCTCACACACCCTGAAAGTGCTGCAGGGAATGTCAGCCAGACCATTCTCATGGCAATCCTGAAGGACCACCAGAGCTAAGCCAATAGAGGCAACAGGGAAATTCGGGATCAAGGAAATTACTGTGGGTTTGCATTTTACAGTAACACTGGAACTTGCCTTAACTGCTGTATAGATTGTACCTGCCAAGGCTGGAGGGAGGATTAAAGGAGAAGCTGAGACAACAGTTGAATGAAAAGAATTTTTACAGGATGCCCACAATATAATGACCTGGATTGGGTGAGAATTTTTACCCACTATAACATTTCTATGAGCGGGACACCTGAAATAAGTGTCTAAATTATTACTAATTGCTTTGTCTATGAAAATACCTTTATTAAGGGGAATGTCATCTAAGTGAAATGAAAAGAAGCAGCAATTCGGTAGTAATTGTTGCTGTTTGTGAAGCTGTCATCTAACTAACCATAACTGCTCTTAGTCCCGCACTACTTTGAGAAGTTGGTTGCTGTTAACTCATGTTGTTTCATGAAGGTCCTTTCCTGACACACTTACTTTCTGCTAGACAGGTACAAGAGCATGCTACAGTGCTGTTTCTTTCTACAGCTTTCCCTTTAGTTTGCCATGCTAACAGATAAAATGGAAACAATAGCAGGAATTAATATACCTACCTTTCAGACCCCACATATGTTTATGCAGGGTGGCCCAGTACAGGCTGGTAAAAGTAACATAAACAGTGTTACCTGCCTTTTGCTTGCGTTGGAATGTGAAAAACCTTTATTCAGAGGCAGGAAGCAACCTCATCATATGGAAACAGAAATGACATTCAGGCAAGCAGCATTTTACCATTCGACTATTATACATAGCTGTAGCAAGAAGGCACTTAACAAATGTCAATATGCTATTAAATTTATTTCTTCAAATGGAAACCCAAGAGTTGGGAGAGAAAATATTGTGGGTGGGAAATAGCATTTTTGGAAAATAAACTGGAGAAAAGAAAAGAAAAATATGGGTAAAAGAGGAGAGGCAAAAAATCTGAAAAATCCATGCAACAGTGTTACAAACTATGCAGTAAATGTATTTATAGTAAAGCTTTTACATTGCCATGACTCTTTTGTTCAGTGATCTATGTCCATGAGTATTCTGATATTTCAGATCTTTAGAAGGTTCAACTAGCCATGAAATGCCCTCTTCAAAATATGTACGTTCAGAGACAGTATATTCAATTATAGAAAAACTAGAGCAAGAATGAAGAAGAGTAAAGAGCAGCAATCATTCTTTTAATTCTCATATATTTGTGGTAATCCAGTAAAATTGGTTTCTCCACAATTCTCTCAGTGTGTCCTTCAATACACGCTCCACTTCACAGTGAAACTGGCAGCACTTGCTAGGACCATAGTCAAAATACTTCAGAAAATGACTATACGAATCTGATCAACTTATTACTGAAAATGCATTCAGTATCAAGAAACAAAGACAAACCTGTTAAACCAAAAATAATTAAGTGATGAATTTAGTTTATTTTTGGTAGGTTAGGGTTCTCTTTCTCTTTCATATGAATGATGTCTTTTCTATCAGAGAATCTATGTTATGGGTTTGTGTGGCGCAGTTTTCTTTGGTGGTGGGGAGGGGGCTGCAGAGGTGGCTCCTCTAAGAAGCTGCTAGAAGCTCCCCCGGCTCCAAAAATTCAGACCCGCCTCTG
>VYZV01003911.1:14696-26252 GCA_013401275.1 Pandion haliaetus | reverse complement strand
TTACTTTGAGGGGTTTTTTTTTTTTTTTTTTTTTTTTTTGGACCAAAATGGCCACAGTAACATAACTGCCATCACACCAGCCTGCCTTGTACGGGTCCAGCTTGTTTTCACACTCACTGGTGTAAATGCTTTGCTCCTGGTTGGCTCAGCAGTAAGCCGGAGCGGTAACTTTTGTGTTGAAGCAGTGCTGGCGGCAGCGGGAGCGGCACTGACCTGCGTTCAGCAATCCTCGGCGCGCTGCGCCGGCGGAGGTTAGGGTTCAGGGTGCTGTTTGTTCAAGGTGTCTCACTGTGGAGCAGACCTCCTCTTTATGCCCGCGCGAGTGCACCGATAATCTTCTGGCTGAGAACAGCATTATGTGAAGTGTGTTTATGCTGGCGTCAGAGAGGAGAGGGTCCCAGTGGATAGACCAGAAGATTATTCTGCTGTGGCTTCGCCCGGTTTTGCACTCCTCTGCCTTTGCAGCATTTCACACCGTCCCGACTGCTCGTCTGCCCCAAGGTGAAAATTCCAATTTAGCCCACTGAATTTTTGTGTGGCGAGAACTTTCCCACCAAAATATATATGTTTTGTTGTTGTTGTTGAAACAGGGTTGGTTTTCTGCAAAACACCCTCTCTTTGTTCCGAAAAGACGTACAGACCTTTTCCTTTCAGTTTCTAGCGAATGTTTCAAAGCAAACTGGTCCCCTTTCCCTCTGCCCGTAGGTGGGGAGCCCTCGGCAGCACGGAGCTGCTGCCCCGTGTGAATCCCCTGGGCCCTGCATCGCCACGCTCCCCCATCCCCGCTGGCGAGGCAGGAGGAGTGCCGCCTAACCCACCTCCGCTCGGAGCCATCCCCTTAAAATGCTGCTCAGAGCGGAGCCGCTGGCAGTAACGTAGGCAGGAGGGAAATCCTGGCACAGCCCATCTCTGTGTGTTTGGCGGTTGTATGATGGGTCTCGGTCCATAACGGTGTTCCCTGGGGGATGGTGACGACAGCAGTAGTGCAGGGGAATGGCTGATGGAGTCTGATGCGATAAGGCACATTTTGTGCCCAGCACTCTTTAAGTGCCTGTAGTGCCCTGGCCTCACCCAGGCTGACGGAGGGTGGGCTGAAACCTTAGCGTTTCACTCCTCCACGGAGCAGTTCAGGTCCCTTTTGCAGGAAAACAGTGTTTTGGCCAATACGAGGCTCCAAAAATGACTGAAGCGCAGGGGAAGGCAGCTGGAAGGGAAAGGGGAGTTGGGGTGGGAGGAAAACTCCAAACTACCAAGGACACTTCATGAAACACTCCTACCTGGTGTAAATGTGTGCTGCTTCGCTATCGCAAAGTGTAGGGTTATGCTGCTGATCGCCATTTGTCACCGTGTTTGCTCTAATGGCTTTTGTATTTGTCAATACTTGGGAACGCAGGTATGAACTGGGATGTTGCTGTGCTGGAAGTGGTGCGGTTCTGGCCAAAGGGAGTGATTGCCTTTACTTAATCTCTGAAATTACTCTTAGTAATTGTCTCTATGATTGCAAAGCATCTGCTCAGATGCCCCAGCTGAGCCAGTTTCATATTCCAGAAGGCCATAAAACCATACTTGGGGCTTATCGATCCCTTTTATTGGAAACCCCAGAATACACATCTAGTTTTAGAGCCTCATTTGTTGGATTCTTGCTATTACATTCTTGTGTGATCTCTGCTCTGGTTTAAAGGCGGAGAAAAATTGCTAGCTCTGCTGCCTGTAGTGGAAAAACTGAAGTAGGTGCATTCAAAGGGCACGGACACCTGAAGATGAGTGCAGAGAAACCTACTGCATTTTAAAAATTGTGTTATGTTTGAAGCGGAACTCGTTATTTTTCAGGGCTTTCTATTACTTGTTTGACCAGGAGTAGGACGGAAAAGGCAGCCGCTCTCTGGCCTGTGGCAAGCGCTGGCTGTGCAAAGCCAAAGGAGGCTGCAAACGCAGCCCAGCCTTGGCTGGCGTGGGGCTTCTCTGAACGTCTCCCCCTGACAGCAGAGGAGCGTGGAAGGAGGGGACCTGGCTGTCACCGCTCGCTGGAGGCCAGCGCAGGATTAGGTGTCTTGCGAGGGATGAAGCTGGAGCGGTGTGAAAGCGCGGGCAGGCCAGGCGCTCGCGAGGGTCAGCGCTCAGCCTCCCTCTCTCCACGCACCGGGAACGGCTCCGTTCGCTTCAGCGGGTCAGGGAAATACGTGGGGCTGATGCTGGACGTGGTCCCAGTCGTGGTGCGGGTTACAAAGCAGGAGCCTGGGGACGAGCCCTTTCTCGCTGCCACGGGGAAATCCCTTGCTGGTGTGAGCAGGACCATCTCCTTGGCTGAGATGGATGTTCCCAGTGCTCGGCAGTGGGCATGACCCACCTCGGTGCTGGACCGCAGGAGTCGGGCCATGCTGACAGCACAGCTGGGCTTAAGCTGGGTATGAATTTTCAGATGTTGGCATGAGGAGAGTTTTCCTACAGGCTGCTGTGAGTCAGCACTTGTGGTAGTCAACGCTGCTAAAAATCTCATTTAAGGAAAATACCCACTGGAACCCACCTTGCCAGCTGTGTAGTCTCTTCTGCCTAGAAAAAAGTATCATCGTATCGTTTGCCCTCTTCTCTTAATGCTGCCTTCATGGTGCCAGAGTAAAGCCGGTGTATAAAGCAACACTTTGCTTGAAAATTTCTCTCCATTTGGTAGTATCTCTTACAGTTTCTCAATGTGGGCTTGGCAAGGGTAAATACTGGGAAGATATATTTCAAGCCTATATTTCCATGCAGTCCTGGAGCAAATCAGTAATGATACAAACAGGGCTACATCTTCAGCACTGACCACGCTGGTGTAGCACCATTAAAACAGGCTCAATAATCTAACTGACCAGCCCGTTTAAAACCTAAGTACTACCCAAGAATTACAATATAAATGCTGAAGTAAGACTGCCCAGCAAGGCAAGAGGCCGTGCTGTGCTGTGCCGTCTGGGCTGTGTCCCTGTGCTCGGGGGCCTTTTGGTGCGTGGAGGCAAGGCCAGGGCTGGGGATGCTCTGGGGATGCTGGCAGCGAAGATGGGTGGAATAAGAAGTACAGGGGAGAAGAAATGAGTAGNGGGGGGGGAACCCACCAGAGAGGAGGCAGTACTGGCAGAGGTTATCTGGATTGCGAAGTGCCCGTTACCCGATTTGGGGCCAGCCGGCCCCTGTCCGTGTCACTGGCGTGGCCCAGGCCAGGGCTGACAAGCTGCGCCTGGCACAGCCTTGCTGATGCCTCACCCTTTCCATTTTGGGGTTCCCTGGGACAGGGCACTGCCTGGGGCAGGACCGGGCACCGGGAACCTGCCGGCAGCGCCTGCCTCCGGACCCCGGCAAAGGGACGTCGGTGGTACCGCGGGATTTTTTCAGCGCGGGTGGAGCGAAGCCGAAGGGAAGCCCCGGAGAAGGGACAGGCCAGCTAGGGCCGGGAGGCTCACCGGGAGCAGGACAACAAGGCGAACCCCCCCGGCACCCGCCGACGGTGCCCCCGGGCGAGGGCACCTGGGCCGGCAGCCGGTGCGGGACCGGCGGATGCGGCGATCTCCGCTGACACCGTGTGGCGGGTCCCCGCATCTCCGCCCGGCAACGGGGGCTCTAACACCCCCCCGGATCCTCCCCAGATACCTCCCGAGCACAGAGGAACGTCCTTCGGCCGAGGGACAGGGGGAGCGGTGCTGGGTGCAGGCTGCAGACCTCTTTTTCTCGCCGCTGCCCTTGCAGCTGCTCTGAAAACGGCTCTCGGAGACCCTCGGAACGAAGCGGGTTCCGGCATTTCCCAGAAAGGCCTGCCTGGAGCACCTCATCTGATCCGAGATATTTTTATTTCCCCCTTCTTGTAGTGATCGCAAGGGCCACGTTCTTGAAAGCGAGCTGATTTCTGAAGGACGGGGACCCTTTATCTCCGATTTCGGCAGGCACGAGGCTCTGGAGAGGAACCACGCCTGATGTATTCAACCACGCGTATTCTTAGCAAAAGCTCTTTCTCCTTAGTCCCTTCCAGTCACGAGGATTTGGCGCCGTAAAGCTCAGCTCTGCCCAGTTTGGGGCCCGAGGAGCAGAGCAGTTCCCCGCCAGCCCTGCCGCAGCCGGCCCGCCTCGGCTTGCAGGTGGATGGCAGGGCTGGTGGGCAGCGAGGCAGGTAGGGCGTCAGCACGCCTGCTGCCAAAATAGACTCCTTATCCTTCCTGGGGGGAAAAAATGAAGTTACTCATTATTGCTGCAACACAAAACCATCGGTAAAGGGAGGGAGACCTTCATGTGGCCCTGACAGCCGGGACAGAAAATGTATTTAGGAGGACAAATATCCTCTTGCTCAGAGCAACGCCAGGACCCTGCAAAGGCACTTGCAGTGTTTGGAGGGTGCCTCTCCTCTTCGGGCCCTTGGACAGGCGGAGAGCAGAGCTAAAGGAAGATTTAGAGCTCAGGAAAGAGCCCCAACAATAGACAATGGAGCCATTTAAGGGACAACAAACAACTTTATGCCCTGTGAGTTTGTCCCATTGAAGTCACGGGGTGAGCGCCACGGCGGAGAGGAATGAATGGGTGTTTTACTCTCCGTTTCAAGGGAGCCAGGATTTTACCCACTGTGCAGCCACTTCAGATGCTGTGGCTTTTTTCTTTTTTTTTTTTTTTTTTTTTTCACAGGATCAGGGCCAGAGAAAGAATGGGAACAAAAGCATCACACTTGCTGTCAAAAAGGAAGGAAGGGAGAGAAAGGGCTTTAAAATAGGGCACCGATGGGAAAATATGAATATTTGGGCTAAGAAAGCCAAGCAGAAAAGGACTGAACCTCTCCCAGAAACGGCTCCAAGACCAGTCTGAAGCCGGAGAGCCAGAGCAGCCTCTGTACCAGAGCAGCGGGGGCTCAGGAGGGACGTGGTGGAGTTGGCGCAGGCTGGAAAGCTGAAATCTGTGCCCAGCACTGTTTGCAGAATGCCTTGCCCCAGGGGCTGGGGGATGCGGGGGTAACCGTGTCTCAGGCACCCCTGGATCAAGAGTGTTTAGCTGGAGCAAATCTTGTGGCTGCGAGTGAATCAAGGCTGGTAGCAAGGGCAGAGAGTTTGGGATGAAAATGTCACGGGCTCTCTTGTTCCCTTTCCGTGTTGTTCTGCTGCCTGCCTACAACTTGGTGTGGTGGGTTTTGGTAGCAGTTTCGTGCAGGAGCAGTGTGGTGGCATAAGCAGATTCTTCTGGAGACAGGAAAAATTAGGAAATGCTTCCTTCTCCTCTAATTTGGGCCCTGGCTGCCAGATGAAACAGGGCTGTGCTCTCACTTGAAGCACAATGAGTACTTTACCGAGAGAGATGCTCGGGCTCTTGGTCTCCCCTACTTTCGTTTGTCTTGCTTTTATTGTGTTGTACACTCTGGGAATGAGCTGTGAGAGTTGGAGAGCCTACAGGAAAGTTAAAGGATTTTCCTGGAGTTTAGGAAGCTAAAAATAGAAATAATTCCAGAGAAATTAAAAAAAACCCAAAACCCCAAAACCGCAACCAAAAACCCAAGCCAACCAAAATTGAACAAGAGCAAAGCTAGGAAGGGAGAGCTGGAGATGTAGCGTGTCTGATGGGGGGTATGTGCTGGGTGGGGATGCACTGCCCTGCTCTGCTTCCTCTGGGGCTTGGTTGCTGTAAGGACTCTGGCCCATTTGCAGGTACCGTAGGCCTGAGTTTGTTTCCACAAATAATTGCTTTTAATCAAATGGTCATGGGCAAGAGATCGTTTTCCCCATGCAACCAGTGATGGCAAAATCACCTGGCTCTAATAAGCATCAAAATCCACCTCACTCACCTTCCCCCTCTCCCCAACTTTATTATTTGTGCAGTCTGGGGAAGACGCTGCCATCGCTCTCTGGGGGCTGGGACGGTCCTGCGTGGCAGCAGGATGCTTCAGGGAGCTTTGCTCCGCGATGCCGCCAGCCCCGGTGCTGCTGCCGGCCGGGGAAACTCCCCGGAGCCGCTTCTCCCTGCGCCCGCTCCAGCAGCTGCTTTGTGCGTGAGGTTAATTAGCGCAATTAATAGTGAATGCTCTAATTGCAGACATTTAGTGGGAGACTTTATGATTATTGTTTTCTGCCGCAATTGTGCCGAACACTTGGGTGTCTCTTTATTAAAGGAAATAAAGCCGTAATTAGTCACAGTCTAATCCCAGTGCTGGCAGGAGACCTGCAGGGACATAACTACTCAGTCTGGAGCAAGGGGCTCCTTGGCAGATCCCGTCATTCCCTCACTCGCTGCCTAAATGACGTGGGATTTGGGGCAGACTGATGTCATTCTGAGCCAAACCGGTGGGTTTGAAAGGGAAGTTTGCGCTAAGCAAGGCTCCCAGGGTGTGCACACCAACATGGGCTGTGGCATGCATCGAAAGCAAACAAAGCCTTAATAATGCGCCAGGAAAGCCTTGGCTGGGCCAGCTCTCCCTCTGTAGAGATATGGTAATGAATTTCTCTTCTAAGTGAAATTAATGCACAGATTGTAGAAGTATAGTAGTCCTACACTACGTTATGTGATATGACGATGTGTCTGAGAGTTTCATCTATACGCTGGGTGACACTATTCATACAAGTTTATCTCTTTTATGGATTTGAAGCTTTTTCAGATACATATCAAAACCCTTTCCTTGCTTCCAACATGAATAATATATGCTGGCACAGCTTATAATAAATCATCTCAGTTCCCTGTGCAACAGCGAGTGAGCAGGGCTATTTTAAGTACAGCCATCTGCATTACAGACCACGTCTAACATCGTAAAACCGTTTTCTACCTTCCTCCCGGCAGGCTCACGGGCTCTGAGCACGGTGCATCAGTCAGGTCGCAGCCGGGTGCCTCCAGACCCGCCGTGCTGGGGTCAGCCCATCAGCCTGGCAGGAGATGCCCAAGGGAAGGGTAAATCCTCAGTCCCGTTCTTGGGGTTTCTTTGCCTTCAAGACCGAGGAGCCTGGGCTCCCGGCTCTGCCCACTCGCCCAGTACTGGCCTTTCCCTGGCCGTCACAGCCAGGAGGGTCCACCACCAGTGCGGGGGGGGTCACGGATGCGGTCGTGTTTGGCTTTTCCCCGGCGCTGGGGCACACCGTGGCCTGGGAGCACCCTGGTGCTGCCGAGGCAGCCCTGCCGTGCCCACCCACCCAGCTGCGGCCCGAGATGATGCTGGAAAGCTTTCTGGAGCTGGGGAGCTCTTTGATGTTAAAAGCCTGGGAAGCCTAATGGGTTTCAGTGATTTGAGTGTAGGTTAGAGCTGGGGGGGGGGTTGTTGGGGGTCCTGGGCTGAGAAGGGGCTGGTAGATGCCTAGACCACACTTTCCTCCTTGCTTGCAGATTTAACCTTCGCCCTGGGGCTTTTCCTCGCAGAGCCCTGGAGCTCCCAGCTCCAGCCGGGGGCTGAGCAGCACAGCAGAAATGCATCCGCTCCCACCCACGGAGGCGGCCGAACGCCCCCCCCCGGGCAGCCATCGCGCATACGTCCATACCCTCATTTGACTTACATAAAAGTTTTTCCAAGGAAAAGCTTGCCGTGTGTAAGGTGCGATAACATTCTCTTTAAAATCAATTATTCTGAGTTTATAGAGTACATTTTCTATTACCTAATGTGCTGTAGCCAGTATATCTGTTGATTTCAAGGATATTTTTTTTTATTTCACCTTGGCATGTCTTTTATCAGAAATCATTTTGAAACTTTTTAATTTATGGGCTTTTATTGCAATACTCAATTCATCCTGAGTAGTCTATTATTAAGTGTTCTAGAGGCTCTTATTGTCCTTTATCAGAGGATTGTATCTCTGTGCAATTCATCTGTAGTCATTCTTCATAGAGAAAATCTTTCATATTAGGTTCTTTCATCATTCGATGACAACTCTTGAATACATCATTATTCAGCAATGGGTTTAGAAATTATAATCATTAGGCAATTTTTCATATAATCTGATTTTATAAACTGTTTCTTTTTATTATCTTTTGATGGAAAACAGTAAATGCATCTGTCTGTTTTGATCCTCTCTGATAACAGTAATAGAAAAACTAAGTAAGGACATCTTATTGAGGAAACAGCCCGGCTGCATTTCTTATATGCACAGAACCAAAGGTTATTTAGTGCGAAGTAGAACTCACTACTCCATCTAGTGTGACGCACCGAGCACAAATACCCAAACGGTAATACTGCGGTTCTCGTGCCTCATTGTTCTCCAGGTGGCTTATGGGGCCAGGGAACCGCATTTATACGACTAAAAGAGAAAAAAAAAAAGAGTAGGAAGGAGGAGAGTCACACCAACATGTTTGGGACCAGGTTTTTGGAGTAAGTGTTGCCTCTCCCCTCACCAGCCGGGTAAGGAAGATGTAACTTATATTTGCAACCACCCTAAGTCTTACTTTGCCGGGAGGGAGATACTCTGGCTGTAGGGCAATGGGTCACCAAACTCCTCCTGGGGCTTGGACGTGGGGAAAGCGAGGGGCTGGGCGTGGGGACGGGCAGGGGAGAGCCGGGGGCCTCGCCGAGGTGGGTGTTGGGCTGTGAATGAAGCATCGTTTGTCCTCTCTGAGCCTGAAAACGGGACCGGTGTGGCGCGGGAGGGAGGAAAGGCACCTCCAGCTGGAATCAGCACCAAAATGATGGCAGCTCCGCCAGGTTGCTGGCGTAGTCGGGCACGTCTCCTTCCTCGTGCTTCATTTTCTCTCTTCCCCTTCTTTTTGCTGTGATCCATTCGTTTCCCTTTCGCAAACGTCCTTGGTCCCTTTTCCCTCTGTGCTGCAGCCATCAGCCCTGGGAGCCACTAGGAAAAATGGAACTGAAAAGTGAAACTGGTACCAACCGTGTCACTGGGTTTTCTCATGTGCAAAGGTGGGCTGTGTCCATTGCGGCTGTAAATCCCGTTTCTTTTAGAGCATCATAGGAATTGGCATCAGCTGGCAGTCCAGCTGGGGGCTGCTGGGGGTGGAATTTGGGGCTCCCTTGCAGAGATGTTGTTTCCTTTTTTAAAAACTTGTGCTTTTGCTTTATAATTATGGAAAAATCAAATCTCCACATTTCTTTTCTCTTCAGCAACTTGGGAGAGGCAGCCAAGCCTCCCTGCTCCTCAAAGAGGGCTGAATAAAGCAGACACACCGTGAGGTCTGTGCAGCACCAGTAGAGCCACGATGCCCGAGACATTCATCCTGGCCTCAGACCTAGCTGCCCTTTTTGGGCCATGTCCCCATTTCTGGGCAGTTAGAAATGGTCATTTAAAACCAAACATGACTTCGTTACCTGGAGAAAAGGAGCCTGCCTAGGAGCTGTGCTTGCTGAAGGCAGGTCGGGGCTGGTGCCTCCCCAGGGACAACCCTTTCACCATCTTTTTAAAAAATGGCCAAAGCTTGCTCTGAATTGAGCAGGGTGAGGAGACCGGCTTGCCACGTGGCCCTGGGCTTTGGCAGACCCACTGCTGCAGGTCCTGATGGCTGCCAATGGTCAGAGATCTCCAGAGGTCGCAAAACCCATCCCTTTGCCTTCCTGATTTGCTGCCGTTTGAGTGTTTACTTGCAGAATGGTTGTGTCTGCAGTGTATCCCTTTCCATCTTCCAGAGGCAAGAGGGACCCGGCATGATGGGGGAGCACTGAAAGGTGGGGTGCGGATTCCCAGGTTGCTTGTCTTTTTCTGTATTTATTTCTAGAAACATGATACAGGAGCAGTGATTAAACTAAAGCTTTTCCAGCCCTGCCGTGGCATTTGCAAGCGTGCCGTGGCCATTCCCTTCTCCTTTCCCGGGAGGGGAAGTGCCGTCCGCTCTTTCAGCCCCTGCGGAAGGGAGGGAACGCTGGAAATTGCCGTGCCATCCCCTTTCTCCTCTCCCCTCCCCAAAACGAGGAGCCGTGGCTGCCCGTGCGAGCACCCGCAGGGCTTCAGCCCGGGCTGCAGGCGGGCGGGAGGGAGGCTTGATGTCTCATTTAGCTCGGTCCTAACCAGCCTTCAGTGACATGAACCAATAAAACATTGTTGATTCAAAGCTTAGTTCATGACGCCTCTAATCCTACCACAGATAGCAAACAGATAACAGAGACACTCTAATTTTCTGTAGTTTATTCGAGAATATAGAGGGAGATAATGCGCTGCAGGGCAAATACACGTTATTGCTTTAAATACAAAAATAAATCCCTATTCATTTAAAAATGTTTAAGAGGGGTTTCCCTGCGCAGGACTTATCTGCGGGGCTGTTGAGTTCAATAGCGTTATTCCCTGCGTGTTTGGGTAGCAGGCCTGCCCTCCCTTCCCAGGCGGAGGAAGAGGGAAGATGAAGATTGCCATCTCCCGGCACGCCGCGAAGCTGCACGGTCCTGCTGGGGCATCGCCGGCGGGCGAAGCCACCTCGCAGGGCCCAGTCCCACCGGGGCACCCACCCTCCCCACCCCCCATGCTCTGGGGACACCTCGGCATCCCTCTCCTGTGGTTTGGGGTTTTTTTGGGGGGGTTTGGGTTTTTTTTTTTTCCCTCCAACCCGTCACCTGCAGCTGTGTTTATCTCAGCTCCTCCCCGTGATGCGAGGAGCTCTCTTGATGCCCATCAACTCTCACCTTGGCTTCATCTTCTGCTCACGAGCTTTTCCCCTCCTGCGCGTGCGGATGCCACCCAGGCTCAGCAGGAGGGGTCAGGAGCGCTTTTTGGAGTGGGGAAGGGTGGTGGCTGGTGACAGCAACCTCTCTATTTCAGTGTGGCATCCCTCAGTTAAACCTGCGACCAGCTCCGGGGGAGCCGTGTCGTACGGGATGTGTGCAGGGAGAGGGTAGGGGTGGCCCTGTGTAGGGAGACTGACCCCGTAACGAGGCACCTCTGTGTGTTCCAGGAGCTCTGGGCAGCCCTTGGCCGTGAGCATCAGCCAGAACGCAGTGGGCTGAGGCTGCTTCTCACTGGGAAGAAGATTTAGGGTCCGGGGCAGCCTCCGACCTGCTGGCCAAATGCTATGCCTGTGGCCCGGAGGGCCTGTGCTTTAGCACCTCACATCACCCCTTGCTCCAAGACGACGGTATCAGTGGCTGTAAAATTCTCCCTTGGGACTGAAGAGCCTGCACGTGGAGCAGGGCAAAGCAGCCCGGTTTGGTTTTGCTGGGTTTGAGTCTCACAGGGGTAAATCAGCAGAGCTGCGTTCGTTTTGGTGCAGGCATTGATTGCGGTTCATATTGACTGCTCACGTGAGCCCCTCTCACTTATTCCAGGTCCTCTTTGCAGATGAACTGAATCGGATTCCCTGGGCAAATATTTGATATGTAGCGCTTCTGTATGAGTTGGCCAGTACGCAGGTATATAACAAGGTATGTAACCCCGGGCTTGGACCTCCCATCTCCTATGGTTTTTAACACTTCCTTGGAATCGCCACAGAAAGTTCACAGCAGGCACTACACGCCAGACAAGAGACGTGCTGCCCGTTTGCTTCTCGAGCTTGCCAGGAGTTGCTGCCGTGCAGGCTCTAGCCCGGGTGATCTTGTTGCGCCGGCTTGCGAACGGGTCATCGAAACGGCGTTTCGAGGGATGGAGCAGGTTACCAGCAGGGAATAGCAATTGCGTCTGTACGCACCTTGGGGCGAGCTCTTCTGACTGTTCCCCC
>VYZV01003910.1:64076-78736 GCA_013401275.1 Pandion haliaetus | reverse complement strand
ATTCCATCATTTATTAGGGTTTTTTATCTTGAATTCTTTCCAAGACTTTCTTTAGTGTCTAATCACAGCTTTCTTCACAAACTTTTTTTTTAAAGATCTCTGCGCAAGGCCCAAAGACAAACACTGCTCCTAAAATTCCTAATGCTTTGCCTTGTAGGTACCTCTTTTATAGACTCCATTGTAGACAGCATTCACATGATCATTCTAGGATGAAACCCCGAATGGTTGTTCATAGCATGCTGGCATGTTGAATGCAGCTTATTCCATGAAGTCTGGCACCCATAAAATGGGTATAATAGTTACCTACCACATAGGATCTTGTAAGGCTTAATTTATTACTGCTGTAAAGCATTTTAGACCCTTAGAAGAAGGGTGTTACAAAAACGTAAAGCGCTATTGCCATAAAACATTTGTCTGGCTGAAAGCTCTATTATAACACTGGTCTGCTTGAAAAACAAAGAGGGATGTAGGGAATCAGAGTGCCTTACCAGGCATTTTCCATTAAGAAAAAAAGTACTGCTTTAATTTATTTGGTGTCAGCACACATATTCTAAGACTCTTGGTGATAGAGAAGGAGAAAGAGCAGTGAGTATGTCTATTGCATAAAGCATACGTGATTAAAACATTACTAGGACATGGAAAAGCACACAAGCTATTTCTCGTCAGCTAAGCACATTTACCAAGAGAAACAGATAGGCAAATGCAAGAACTTTTAAAACTTTAAGTCCTTCAGATTAAAGCAAATCACTATGAATAGTGAAAACCATGTAAGAAATAATGAGTGAGAATGTGAAAACAGAGAAAGATTGCAATATTTTCAGTGACTTGTTTGTGAGCAAGTGTTTTGTTTTGTTGGGATTTTTGAGAAGCAAGAATCACAGCAGTAAATGCAACCATGTTCAGTGGCTGACAACAAAGCTCACTGTGTTTGAAATCCTTTTTTACATGCTTTGCTGAATCAGGACTCTAGCACATGAAATATACTTTGATCTTGACAGGGGTTCAAGTCTTCTCCTTAAAGTCAAAGACCATTTGAGGTTTTTTTGCTTTGATGCACCATCAAGCTCATGCACATTCTTTGTCAAAATATATCCATATAACAGGGTTATAATAAATAGTTCTTTTAACAGTTCATTTAGGATTCCAGAATGATGAGGTTTGCAAAATGCAAAGAAAAATCACATAGATTTTTTTAAGCAAACAAACTGTAACAACCCCTGAATTAATACTACAACTGAAAGAAAATTAAATCTGAGAGAAGTTTGCGTGACCTAAAGGCTTTGGGGCAGCACACAGCAAAATGCTAAAGACAGACTCATAACCACAAGCTACATTTAGGACTCAAATCACATATGAGTGGCACATTTCAAATGTTCTTCTACTCCTTAAAATAGATATGTACTTACCAGATGCTGACAAATGGCCACTCCATAAATGGGTAAAGAAAGATTTCTTCTTGTTCGTATCTGATTTTCTCTTGAATTCTATGTCATGTCCAGCTTCTGCTCACATGCTACTGAGTCAAAAATAGAGCTATTCCATGAGAAATGTTGATGCATGATATTTTTGATCTGCCCAGAAGACAACACAGCATGTGACAGCACATATTTCTTACAAGATTTTCATTGAGTTCACTAGAGACCCCCATATAGGTGCTCATAACTTGGGCTCTACATTTTGATTCCAAGAATCAGAGGTTATAAGTCTCAAAAGGACCTTTAAGACCCTGGGATGCCCTCCAGCAAAACAAACACCACAATATCCCCCTCCAGCGAATTGGAAAGATTCAGAGGAGCATCTCAACTTCCAGGAATATACTGAGATCAAACTTCCAAACCTCTTCCAACAATATAAAAACAGAAATAAAACTGGCAGGTGTATCTTTTGCAATGTCCTGTAACATAAAAATCATGGGTCACTTAATTGAAGTGATTGGAAGTCAAGAAGATAATCTAAATAAATACAGCCTTTCTGTGAAGTCTGCTACATTGCAGCTGGACTTCCAAAAACTTTGCTATGAAACTAGTAATAATATCTAAAATTAAATGGCACAAAATGAGCCTTACTTTAAATTCTGATGAAATTTAAGACTGGTATTGTATCCTACAATACAACTATAGGAAGAAAATACTGCAAGAATAGCTTAGGTGAATTCACTGTGCAATGACCAGCTTCACAGCAACTTTGTCTGTGTCTGTGCTCTCCCTCACTGACAGTGTGCTAACACTGCTGTACAGATAAATGCATAGATAAATGTGTACTAAGCCCATACCTTACCTTGCTTCATAGTAATTTGTGTAAGCATACTTGGAGAAGGGATTACTGTTACAACCATGGCAGCAGACATTTATCTCAAGGCACTTACCTGTTAGTAAANACTAAGGTTCCCAGGGAAGCCGCAGAATTTATGACCTTGTGCCACCACTCTGTGAGTGTCTGCCCAAGTGGCATCAGGTCTTTGACAAGTGTTTCTAAACTACGCAAGGGTGGGCAATTCTACCTTCAGACCACAGCCTTACAGAAAGTATTGTTAAGGAAATTTAGCCCACAACTTGGTTTGTGTGCTGCCTACCCCTTATCACCAGTTTTACAGTGTCATTTCTGCATTTGTTTCATATGGACTAACAAATTTAAGTACCCCATTCTAATTGACTTTAGCTTTGGAAATTTCAATCTTAACAGAACAGTTTCACTGATTGCGTAGTGGCAAATGCAAGATTGTCACTTGTTTTTAAAGTGCTTGCTTTTTACAGTGAAGAGCATGAAGTGTACCAGCAACGTTAACCTTCCGGAAACACACAATATTTAAATTACACTGCTCGGAGAACAGTAATTGAGCCAAACAGACATAAGTTCATACCCACTGAGCTTTCAACGTAGCAAATGCTGACATCAATCCCTCTGAAGTGCCCTAAAGGATGGGTCATATGCCCAGAAGGTTGTGTATTTTTTTTCCCAAATCTAGCAGTAGATTTAATAAACTAATAACTTCCCCTTACAAATCTTATCTCAGCCATGTACTGTAGGGATATTCAGATTGTTGACTAACTCAGACCTTTCTAACATGCTTAGCTAAAACCCTGAGTAAACAACAAAATACTTCTCTATATACTTTATTTGCCCCATTCTTGAGTGAGCAGTCTGACAGAAGCCCAGGCATAGACATGATCATACATTAGTTAAACTGCCATGTTTATGAAGAGTCACCACATTATTAACAAGCATTTTAAGAAAAGATTAATCAATCACTTCAGAGTCTCCTATTTGTTTATGACCTGTACCTAATAACACAAACAATACTTTCCACAAAGACTATCATGTTGCTTTTATCCTTCAGAGGGCCAGATTCCTGTTCATCAACCTTTACTACATTATTTACAAACAAAAGTATAATAAAGGATGAGCCACTTGCCTACAGAATTCCTCAAGAAAAACATACTTTCATTTCTGTTGTAATTTTCCAAACATCTGAATCTACTTTGCACTCACATAGGAATATTACAGACACCAGAACACTTAGTTGCCACACAGATGTCATTACCAGATGTCTCGGCCTGGGTGCTGCTGGATTCCAGGGTAGATGAATACTAATATTCCTAGAAAGGGAGGGACTGTCTTGCCTCTCAGGTAAAGCCAGGGCGCATCCTTACTTGTTACATGGCACTGCAATGGCTCTGGCATCAGAGGTACCTACAAGGATGCTTTACACTAAGAAAACAAATAAGGCAACTTCCAGCTACTTAGTATCTTGCAGTGAAACATAATATATATGTAACATAGCCATGGTGATATTTCAAAAGGCATCAAGAAATGCAGCAGCTACCTTGTTCTCTCTCCTCTTTGTACGTCAGGCACTGAGTTTCTGGAATGCGGCACTTTGTGGCAGTCGTGACATTTTAAGTTCTTGCAGGGTAAAGTGTAACCTCGATGGAGAACCTGCACATGGTATATGAACCACTGTTGTGCTTCCCTCATCTTCAAAGCAAGGCACATTCACCCCTTCTGAGAATATAAAAAAGTGCTGTGCTCTCCCTGCTGGGTTACACAGGCACAAAGCAGATTAGGCAGGGACACAAGCAAACACATTTACTCATCTAAGAAATCCACATATCCTCTTAAAAATTAAGGTCTAAACTATCTTTTGAGAGAAAGTGTATTATATTCATGAATAAAACAAATATCTTTTTTATCTGTTAAGGATCTGTGGTTAAGCATTTTTTGTTTTATTGACTTTTAAAATCTTGCTTCACGACAAATCCAACTCTCAATATGCAGGAAATGAGCAGGTGCTCAATGTTGTCTATTAGCTAGCCTATCAGCCTATCAAAATGACATACTGAGGCTTAATAACAGATTTTTTATAAAAATTTTATAAGCCCAGGTGTAAAACACATGCTATGTCACAAATACAAAGGGTTTCACAATGTCAAATGAAGTCAGTTTTGCTGGCTTTTTGCAGAGTAGGTATCTCAGAAGAAGCTCTGTCCATCTCAGATAATGCCAGAGCTTTAATTCCACTCGCTTTAGCAACATAATAAATTGTATAAACTACCCTGAGCACCACCCCACTTTACCAAACTAAATAACACCACCTTTTCAGTCTAATTCTAACTGTACATGTTATATCCTATAGGCAGGAATAACAATACGTACATTCATGCATTCTCAATTTCACATTTCTGATGGATGAGTCTAAAGAATCCTCATAAGTAAAGTGTTTGGAATCTCATTCCAGACCCAAATTTGCAGCTTTGAGTCCCTCTCTAACCCTAAATGCAATGTAATACGTCACACTGCAGGCTAGCAAGCTCTTCTAAAATAAGATACTTGGGGAGATAGTGATCGTTTTAATTGTAGGCTTGTTCTAGGGGAAGAAAGGCTGATGGTCGAGATCCTGATTCAGTAACATCCATGTTGAATGAAACAGCACTGTTATTGACAACAGGCATGAGCTGAAGTACCTTGCAGAACTTGTCCCTAAAAGATATAAATGATATATAAAAAAGAAAGCCTTTTAGGCATAAAAGTCTTTTTCTGCTCCAAAAGCACACTGTTCTCAAATGTGTAAATACTCTTGATCACTGTGCTGATCTCAAACTCGTAAAAGCAGTAGTTCAAGTTAAGAAAAAGTCTCTTAATACATAATTTAAAACCCTATCCTTTTTACAAGTATTGGTCAATTAAAAAGTCTCATATTTATTTTCTTTCTTATTCTGGGCAGACTTGCTTATGGTGTTCTCATTTCTACAGAGAAAAAACACAATGTAAAATCACCCTCCGCAGGTCAGAATGAAACTATCCCAAGAACCCTAATTACACCTTTGCCTTTGTAACTTTTTCTCATTCAGATTCACAGAGACCTCTTGAAATCAAGTGCTGGTAAAAGCAAAAGGTCAGGGTTATTATTATCAAGCACTTACATTGCGTGTAAATTTACTTAGTGCTTTGCAAGCAGAGATAAGATACACTTCCTACTCCAGAGGGCTCAGAATCAACATAAGATACGACAAACGTAAGGACCGCGAAGAACTGGGCGTGAAAGGGAGAATGCAAGGCTAAAAGGAAGGGGGTGATAAGAGAGAGGCTAATCTCAAGTGCCTCGCTTGTGTCACCGAATCGGACTGCTTCAGAGGACCGACCGCTTCCTTCCTCTCCAACAGCAGGTGGGGCTGCTGCAGCACCAGCCTCGGCGGGGGGGCTGGGCTCTGCGCTGGCCGCTCAGCCTTGCGGGGGAGGGCCCGCCCGGGTGGGGGCCTCTGGCCTCTCGAACTCACCTGTGAACCCTGAAGTGTCAAGTTCAGAACCCCAGTACGAACGGCCCGATTTTCACACGGCTTATTTCATCTCTCCTGTTTGGCCTCGGCAAGGTTTACCCAAACTCCGGAGCGCTGTTTGGTGTGCGACTGAAGCACAGGCTCAGAAAGATACAGGCCGCAGGCTTGTCCCAAATCTGGACCAGCTCTTCAGTGGCAAAGCTCCGCTGGCTTGTGATACAAAGTCAGGCTGCATCCGTTGAGGAGCACACCTGAATGACTCCTGAAAGACTTCAGTGCGTCTCAGAACACGTATTGCAGATCAAGGCTAGCTGTTTATAATACAAGGGTCAACTCCATGTGCAGATGATTCCCATGGCCCTATCAAAGTCAGCAGCATGTAGAAATGATGTTCGAAGCAGAATGCAAGAAAAAGTCCTGGTGACAAATCTTGTCAGGCAAAAGATTGAGATTTTTTGCAAGTCCAAAGGTCCGATTCTGCTGGACTGAACAGGAAGCTGAGCCCTTTTTCAGGAGAGGGAATGTGTGGTGTTGGGTTTAGCATCCAAAAACCACCTGCAAGGATGATAGGTCCAAGTTCTAGACTCCACCAAGCAGGCACAGTTCAGTAAGGAGAAGTACTGGCTGCCACTGCAGAGCCCAGATGTTCAGTTCAGTTCAGCTCTGTGGACCTTCCTTAGCCTGACAGCTTACATAAGCCGTGCCACAGGGTAAAACATGAGAGCCCCAGGGATCAGCCTGTGGCAGGTAACATCCCTATATCATTGTTAAGGGTTTGAGGCCCAGTTTTCATGCTCTATTTCTACCACTTCTGAGTTAGTGGCAGGTTGCTCTGCAGCATGACACAGTCTCTGCCAGTGCTTTGCTTCTTTCAGAATCTGGCACCACGGGAGGGTTTTAACAGTCCTGGTCATCATTTTTCTGGCATGGGCTCATACTTCTAGCACTGGAGTGGAAGCATTGCTTTGTCCCCATCCCTCTTCTGACATGCCAGCCATAAATTTGCTCTATATAGGAGCCAGTCGTCTCTTTGCTTGCCTCATTTTTTATCTTTAGTCTCTTAGCATTGGTTCCATACATGCTGAGGATGTGTCTGGATGAACATTTACACTGTTCATCCAGAACACTGTCACTGTTTCCCGTTAGCTAAAATGTTAGCAGCACGGTACTCAGGGTGAGCTGCAAAACCCACCCAAGAAGCAGAATAAACATGGCACTTATTTAACTCGGTCATTGCTAAGTAACAATTCACTCATTGTGAAATTGTTAACAGCTATCTCAGGGTATCCCTGCAAGCAGCAGTTGCTGCAGTGTCAACATACCTTGAGATACATACACAAGGTCTCTGGAGACTTTATAACTTGGTTGCTAGCCAGTGCTGTGCATCCTCACTGCTACCATTACCTCTGCCAGTTAAATTAAGACAGGCCAACATGCTACAATCACACCTTCATTTTGCTGGGTAGACCTATGGAGATAAAGACAGCCCCACATCAAAAGAGAGTCCCTGATCACAGTGAGAGACAGATGCATAAAAGACAGGCCAAACTGTAATTTTTCTAGTGAACATAATAATTCCAGTCTTTGAAGAGCAGCACGCAGAACCAAAAGATGCTAAACCAAGCGTGGGGCTGGCCATGTCTCAGACACTGCTGAGGGAGACAAAGCTGCTTTCTAACAAGTACACAGCACCTCTCAGGCCCAGGTTCCCTGCCAGCCAGCCACAGCAGGACAGCAAGGGGCTGTGAAGAACAGGAACTGTAAGAGGGCACAGTGCCAAGTTAAGGAGTCCTCCTGAGCTTTTTTCCACTGAGTGATGCTACCTTTCCTCACCATTCCCTCACCTCCGTGATGCCCCTATGCGTAGGGCTATGCACAGCTCCCTGATGACCACGGTGTCTGAACTTGGAGAGACAGCGGGGTTTTCCACTCACACAGGAAGAAACGGCCAGATGGAAGCACGAGGGACAGTCAAAGGAAGAAACAAAACAGTTGGAGTCACCTTCAGAGGGAAAACAGACAAAAGCGAGCCTTGCACTTTATCCAGCAATTTTTGCACTCCCTGTAAAATGCCTGGCTACAGTAGAGGCACTCCATGGGGAGAGGAGGAAGAAGTTGCTGTCTGAACAATGGTAAGTGCTAGAGGCAGAACTTCAGATTTGCATACACACTCCTTCGGCCTGTCCCCACCTCACAAGTTTGGCAAATGTGCCCCCTCCAACACATGGCCTGTCTTCTCACTGACTTGTATTGCACTAGGACTGCAAGGAGCCTTTGAAATCAGGGGGTCTGATTCTTCTGCAAAGCCATTTTTACACCAGGCTAATTTCATTTTCTTCAGCAGGCTTAGTCCTGATTTGCACTTTGCTTGAGAGCAGAATCAGGCCCACTTGAGATGCAACTTTGCTGAATTAGTGTCAACGTTTTTTCAAGAAGCATCGTTCCTAATAGACGCCTTCCCCTCACAGAAGAAGGGCACACTCTTAAATGTGGTAATTAACAAGCAGCACTACAACAAATGCCATAAACATTAATAATATGAAATCTTTAGCAGACTTTTTGCATCTGCTTGTAGGGGGGTTGTTTTTCATGGAAGACAAAGCAGTGACTGTGTGTAAATTACTCTCACGTCAAGTGCTAAAATGCAATAATGTACCACTCTAGAACATGCATAGAAATGACTGCTTTGCTATGTATTTTGTACTAAAAGCAGCAACCTAATCATCTAAGTAAAGCTGAATGGGCTGTTATGCACCCTCAGCACAGCCCAGGAGCTCTTTCATGTTGTGATTTGGAATCAGCAATTCGCGCTTCCCACAGAAAGCCAAGACCAAATGGCACAGGGAAACTTCCTCACCCACATCAGACGAATGCCTGCAAAGAAGCCCAAATATACCACCTAGAACAACGTCCCATCCTAGAATAATATCCCATGCTTAGTCCTTGCAGCAGTCAAGGCTGCAATATGCCAACAGAACTGGTGGTCCACTCTCTCCATCCAGCTTGGATAATGCTCTCTCTCTAGCTGTGCTGGACTACAAGGAGCCTCATCCATGGAAAAAATTATGTAGCATTCCTGCCTCAGGACACTCCTAACTCCCTTGTGCATTGGTCCAATACAGAAATCCGAGACTTTGCAAAGGGGATTTCTTCCTTTCCATCATTTGTGCTTTGAAGCAGGAGAGAAAAAAGTCACAGGTAAAACCTGGTCTCTTGTGAAGAACTTTGGATTTGCCAGCGTAACAGCTCTCTTCCCCCAGATGCTTTGTCCTGTTCCTTTAACTTTGTCCTCTGGAGTTGCCAGCACAGGGCAGAGATTGCTGCCACTTACCTGCTGGGGAAATCCCTGCTGGGAAGGGTGAGCTGTGGTTTGAGAACTGGCCCAGCCAGCATCTGACATCTCCTTGCTGCGGTTGCCCTCACAGGGGGAAGTTGACTTTGGCGGGAGTACTGTGTGTTCTGGCTAACCCAGCTGGCAGACAAATCCCCAGGGACTCCTGGCAGTGCAAACCAGAGCAGCCTGAGGCCACACTCCTATATTCAGGAAAGCCTGGGGCAGAGACACCGAGTCCAGCACAGAGCCCAGCCTTCATTGCCCCCATAAAAGCCCGAGCCAGCTTACAGCGAGGTCGGTGCCAAGGCTCCTGTACGAAAGGGAATCCAGCTTGTTCAGAACAGCGTCTTCTGTGTCACTGCCAAACCCCACAGGATCTCAGGTCCAGTGTTAGTCATGCTGCTGGTGGTAGTACACATTCATGGGGTCTGTTGTTGAGGCTCTGCCATTTATTGCTTTGTTCATTCAAGAAAGTCAAGTTGGCTTAATCTTATTGTGTTAATAGATCTAAATATGGACATAAAGAACTTGAGCATACATAAACACAATGAATATGAGTCTCTCATTCATTCCTACAGAGTACACGGTAAATTGCCAGTGCAGCCCTTTCAGCTTACTAACATCTTTAGACTTTGCCTCACAAAGATTACATTCCCCACTCAGCAATTCAACCTCCTTCTAATACTTTTAAAACAGAGGAAAGGCCAAGACCCCTAGAGAAAGTGCCAAAGATCGAACGGTTGGCCCTGAAAGCAGATGAACTGCAACAGCCAGTAAAGCAAACAAACCATGCCAACAGTGGTGCTCTCAAGCAAAGGAAGTACAGTTTCTGTTCTGGCATCCACATAACCCGAACACTTACGCACACAATGCAGATTTCTGCAAGGCAGCAGTGAGTATCTGCTTGGAAAGGGTCTGTGCTACTTGGAACATTTTCAGGCTTTCTTGATGATCTGGCTTTTCTTATGCTTCCCTCACCCTTCTGGTAATTTTGGCAAAATAAATTCACTGGACCCCAGGCTCCCACACTTACTGGACCCCAGAAAGCTGCAACAGCTACGGGCTGGAATATACTGGGCGATACTTTGTTTTCTTTCTAACAAGAAAGGACTTCCATTTCCCTCTGAACCACAGTAAGCACACATGAAGAAACGAGCATTTGCAAGGCTGAAACCTCAGCATCGAGCATTATTTAAATTTGTAGGGCTATTTAATGTTCATCACACACTTGATCCTAACAGTGCAAGTGATTTTCTATCAGAGCATTTTTTTTCCACTTCAACAAGGAAAACTGCCCCTCCAAATATAAGCACTGCTTGTTATTTTGAGGCAGTGAGGCAAAACATACAGCACATAGACCACATTTGGCTTGCTTAGCAGATGTCTACAGATCACTTGATGTTAATTTCAACATAAAAGCTATTATATTTCTGGCCTTGCCCTATTAGTTGTTAAATCATTATTTATGCTTGGCAGATAAATTCTAGGAACCTTGAATAAAGCCCATCAACCCTACTAAACTAACCATACTTGACACAACAGTTTTCACTCATAGAAGACCCTAGATGTAATGTTTGTTGCCTATATGATTCTGTTTCACAACCTAAAAGGTAACCCCATATTTATATTTAAACATAAACTGCATGTAATATGCGTTCCAACATTACTTCACAGGCAAGGAATTAGCTTGTCTGGTTCACTGACATTTACAACTGTGTACTATAGCTAGTTTCAGTTCATAACTCAGTTTATCTAAATAATCTCCTATTCACTTCACAATTCTGGCGCTAGTTAATGTTTTTCCATAGATGTTTTGGCTTTGCCTATCTAGTTGGCTATACTTGTGATCAGTTAGGAACTGGTGTGCTGTGGCCTTGATGGCTAAAAAACCAAAACAAAACAATAATTGGAAATGTAGACTTCCCTTAATTAACATATTTAAGCAGCTAACCCTTCTTACATGAGTGCTATTTATACACATTCAAAAAAGCAATTGTGCATTCTGGTTGAACGGTTTGTAAATTCCAAATAGCCAATCTACAACAAAACTTGGAAAAGGTATTGAGTGCAAGGCCCTGTATGAAAGTCTCTCAACCAAGTCTTTGGACATTCATATGTTGTTGTCTGAAGAAATTTAGTTGATGTGTTGTTCTTTGTGAGCACATTTTATTGTAATTACACTTTTGTATCCTTAACAGACAAGTTAGAATTTAAAGATTTGGAAAAATAAGGAATTTGAATGTTCCACTGAGGAGAACTAATTAAATATGCCTATTTCTATTTCATCTGTCTGGATAAAAGAGCACAGCTTCTCTATTATCGCGGTAACGTCCATTATGTCTGCATTTAGCATTTAAGGTTGTGTGCAGTTTAAGACTTGTTTGTGTGATTAACTTCAATAAAAATTAGTGATTCAAAAAAAGAGCAAAAGCAATTCATGTTGCTTACAGCATACTGCACTTCCTGTCCTAAAAGATGCGCAGCATTGTTTTGCACTGTTGGCAATTAAACCAAGCTCACTAAAGTTACTAAGATGCTTTCAGCTGGTTTCAGTGGGCGTTGGACAGACCCCTTTTGCAGTTGGTATGCCTCTATTCTAAAGTAGCTTAATTTCAGCAGGTAATTGTGCTATATATTATCAATAGAAAACGTCTAAGCTTAGAGGCTGTTTCCCTCTTTTATTTCCAAGCCAGCCATGTTCTGCTTCTCCCAGAAAGCCAAACTGCCTACTGAGGGCTGAGTGTTTATATTTCTTCCCACTTACACCCCAAACCACAGAGGTGTGAGCCTGCAGCACCTCTGCTGTAGCTTGCTTTAGAACTGCAAGCTATTTTGTCGGGCTCCAGTATTTGTCAAAATGAGGACCTTAATCCAAACAGGGAAACCACTATCGGGTCTGAAGGCTGAGCAGTAGGAGGAACTTGGAGGCAGCCACTGGGACATGTATCACACAGCCACAGCTGCTCGTAGCTGTACCAGCCTTTCAGAAATCTCTACAGGAGTAACAGAGGAATCCACGGGTGTTTCAGGAAGCGAACTGTTACCAGGGCTTCTTGTGCCATTTCTCCCCTGGCACAACAGACACAAAAAGGTTAGTCTTAACCAGAAGGTTGCCATTTAATGATACCCTAAGAGCAAGCTAGGAAAGAAAGCTGAGTTCCCCCGTTTCCCTGGATACCTACATTCCAGGGTGCTCTGCAGCTACGGACTTTATGCATCTCTCAGCCCTGTGATGAGCTCCGTCTACACTTGACCTTTGCACATGGAGATTTTAACCCTGGGTTAAAAGTGATCAACAGATGAGGTCTGTGCATGTCGTTTCACTTCTGTACCCATGAAGCAGAGGCTGTGGCCAAAAGCAGAGTTTATTGTAGGGTTGGTTTTACAATTATTATTAATGACAAGCCAATTTCTCTCTGTTGATGTCTGCTGCATGTGATAACGCAACGTTTCCTCGAACATCATGTCATAAACTAGCAAAGGTGAGCAACTGGCGAGGCGGAAAAAGTGAGGAGAAGAGACAGTAAATAAAATCATGCATGTCAAATATTATTTATTAAACACACATGCTTTTTTGACATATGAATTTGATGTTATTATTTCTTTGCTTTCTGATAAAATATATCCACTGGTTAAGTACAAACTGCACAGCCAGCTAATATAGTGGTTTTTCACATGCTGGCGGGTTCCCTTAGTTGTGTTAGCTAGAAGCAAATAAAAATGTGGAGACTATGTAGTGCAGGGAGGGAGGCAACACCCTTGCTAGTGCAGGGAACCAGAATCATTAAAGCCAGCATTAACCGCACACGTGGCATTAACCTAGGCAAACCTTTTCTCACGCACAGCTTTTTCTCTGTGTTGGAATGATACTGCAGCTCTGAGGGTAGCTTTGCAATATCAGCAGTTTCTGTGATGAACTTTTAAGATCTTCAGCTGAACGCCTGTGCTATGAGTTTCATTACCAACTAACACCATTTCTCAGACATTCCTAGCTTACTTGCAGCTTTTTAATTTTTAATCCAGTGTTAATAATACCTCACACTGTGAATAAAAATAAATCAAAACCAAAGACAACACTTTAACAACAAGACCACAGGGAAACAAAAAAATCCCCACTGTCCTCGGAACTTATTTAGGAAGAGGTCAGTTCAGTCCTGAAGAAGACATCCCAGCCATGGAAAGCAGAGGACTGGATAATTACAGTCAAGTGTTTTGCCTGGCTGTGATATTGCTCAGTCAAAGAAACTGGCCTATAAACAGGGTTTCAGGAGGTCTAGCACTGCAGTTATTATGAATTTTATTTTGAAGAGAGTGTGTATTTAACTTGCCAGGGCCTCAGTTTGGCTATCCCTATAATTCCAAG
This sequence comes from Pandion haliaetus, assembly GCA_013401275.1. Taxonomy (NCBI): domain Eukaryota; kingdom Metazoa; phylum Chordata; class Aves; order Accipitriformes; family Pandionidae; genus Pandion; species Pandion haliaetus. The sequence continues at coordinate 65,265 of VYZV01003910.1, read as the reverse complement.
GCATCTACTATTCCCTCCAATGTGATATGGAGTCTAAGGAGAGGCCATCCTCAGGCAATCACATGCTGAACACAAAAATGACAAAGAAATGTCCATTATATGCAAAGTAGGCAGACAGGCAAAAATTCCAGCAGACAATTAGGCTCGAGAGTTTCTGTCAGATGATAAAAAGCCCGACTTTATATGTTTTTTTCTGATGCAGTTTGTTTTTCTTAGGTAGGCATCCTAGCAGACGTTTTTTTAAAAACTCCAGTGTAAATCAGGGATGTGTGTAGCTCCAAGTGCTGTTGCAAGGTTTAACAACAAACTGGATTACCCAGACATGGGCACCTTTCAAATTCCACTGCCATCAATAGCAATTCTTGACAGGCTGGCACGGCTGAAAAGTGCTATCAGTGATACCATTGGGTAAAGTATCGAATTGCTAATTCACAGAGAAATTAGAGGGGAAAAGATTAAACCTTGCAATCTGGGGTTTGTAAGCAGACCTGTAAGAGTGGCAAACACCCCTGTACAGATACCATGGGATACAGATTGGCAGTATTTTAATCTCCAACTAATTAACACTTTCCACATCTACTACCTCTAGCACAAATAAAGTTGCTCAGTGACTTCAATAATTTTGTTTCCACCCCCCACCACGGTTCTGTTTGAGAAAGACCATGTTTTTATGATGAAGACAATTCAGTGCTGGCCCTGAGCAAGTTCTCAACTTGCTTTGGGAACATTTTCCTTACAAGCTGGATACATATGTGCCTTTGGCTGCCTGCAGAGTCTTTCTCTGACTCTCCGCAAATCTCCACCATCTTTAATCAGGGTATTTCCTCATTTAATAGCCAGGGCAGTGCAGCCTTCAGTAATCAGTAACTTCAGCACTGATTGCAGGACTAACACCCAATTTCCCACTATTTAACCACAAAGCAAAAACATCCAGCAACATTTTCATCCTTCATCAGAAAAGCAGAACCTTTACGTAACCCATTTTTTTGCCTGCTTTTTTCTATGTTTAACAAAAGACTCTAGTTACAGGGTAGAGGTTTATTTTCATACCTCTGGGGTTCTAAGGTTACACAGGGACTAGTGTATATGCAGACCAGCATTCATATAGATCTTTTTATTTCTCTTGCTTATGACCAAACAAGGGATAACTGTTACCAGCTTCCTCTCCGCTGTTTCTTCATTTCAGTAA